>QLTV01000602.1:116661-149777 GCA_003457575.1 Thermophis baileyi | reverse complement strand
AATGTATGTATAGTAGACAATGTATATTATTGTGTGCCTGTGTGTAATATGTATGTACATATATGGCATATATACATAGGATTAAATAGTATATGTTGGATGTTCAGTAGTAGTAAGTAGACAGGGAAATTGTAGAAATTGTACCTCTTTGAGGCGAGGAGAGGCTAGGCACCCTAACCCTAACCCTTGACGTGAGTGATGTCAAGTTGGCCACGCCCACCCAGTCACATGACCACCCAGTCACATGATCACCAAGCCACCCCCACCCAGTCACATGACTGCCAAGCCACTCCCACCTGGTCACATGACCATCAAGCCACTCCCACAAAATTAAGCCATGCCCACAGAGTGGTAGTAAAAAAATTTGGAACCCACCCCTGCTCTGACTCAATTTTCCCTTGATTCGGAGTGGTTCACAGACTGAAACTATCTTCATTGTTTGGAAACCTTCTGAAATTGTAGACGTTCTTGACTTTTAGGTCTCCATGCATATGGAATACCACATATCTACAAATAACTTGGCTGTCTAACCTATTCTATCTTTTCTCACTGATCTCTTAGAACAATATCTGAAGAAAACAAAGCAGCAATTTATGCTTTGAGGTTTCTAAATATTAAAAGAAACATTTCATGTTTTAGATTATCCATAAAGTTTATATCCTATCCTAACTGGACATATAGAAATATATTCTTCATACAGATGCATGTACAGAGATTGTACAGATATGGACAAAAACTGCACAAGTTTGTATATGTATTCTGTCACTTTAAATACGCATCCTTTCTTCTGCCCTATGTAGACTTACTATATTGCTAAGAAGGGAAAATGTTCTCTATAAACTATGGAAAATTTCTAGGGAGAACCAAGTCCATTTGTTTAGAAACAGTGAGAGCTATGTCCAAAATTCAAGATATTTGGAAATCAAAATTTTGAATCTGCAAATTATTAATTGAATTAAACATTTCATGACACGTGTTGCTTACTCACTCACTGTTGTTCTCAGATTTATCTACGTGAAAGTCATATTGCTTTTCATGTTTAATTAAAAACATGTTTTGTTATTTGGTGGGGATACTAAAAATATTTTGATTTTCTGTTTAGAAATAGTTCACCACCGTTGTAACTGGTGGAAAAGAACCACCAGGTGTGGTGATATCCTTCCTTCATCGTCCCTATCTACCTGTTATTTTAGGAGGAAAGAAAAGGCAGGAGCTGCAAAGAATTTTAAGTACTCAGTGAGTATTTAAAATAGGATTTACCTGTCTCTGCATACAAAAACACAAGAACACAGATTACACCCTGTTAGGACTCTGTCCAAACAGTTGGGTTGGTTAATATAAACAAGCCACAAATCACTGTTTAATGTATATATGTAATATTGCTTTAAATGCATTGGTGCATTCTGACTGGCAGTAACGGCCATAAGAGGGAGCTTGAGAACATGGTTAGTTCTCTCTCTTTTGCTGATTCATTGCTGAGTGACTTCGTGTCTGCAATTAAGCTCTGTGTATAGCTAGCTATCTGTGATAGTAGAGAATCTTTGATGATTAAGACAAAGACAGGCTGGTAAGAAGACTGCTGTACTTCTGAATACTGACTGATAGTACGTGTATGATTCGGACTGTTATTTGGACTGTGCTATCTCTTTAAGTAAACTACTTTTATATACTTTAACGTATCTGTGTATTGACTGAATCATTACTCATATCTACTGCAACATTACGGTGAACTGTGCAAACCTTCAGGGCCCAGAGGTTACTCTGCACAATTCCTTAACACACCCCATTGTTTATAATGACATAAAGATATATAAAAAGGATTTGATGGCAAATTTGAAAACTGTATCTATATCACTTCATTAGGAATAGTTTTTTTTTTTAATATTCCTCCTTTAAGGTGGAATAACTTTAACTTTAAGGTGATGGCTTAGAAACCAAGAGACTGTGAGTTCTAGTCTTGCCTTAGGCACGAAAGCCAAACTGGTGATTTTGGGGCCACGTATGTTTGACATCTTATAAATAAACACAGGAAAAAATGTAATAAATAAAATAAGTAAAAATAATCTTTAAAGTAACCAAATGAACAAATAAATAATACTTGCTGTATATTAAGCCTGAAGCCAGTAGCTAAGCAGTGCAAATATTTCTCCGAAATGTGTTTATGTTTGTTCTGCAGACCAATTAAACCAAATACCAGGCATCACCAATTAATTGATGTACAACTTCTTCCTTCTATTTTCTAATATCCAGTCTGTGGGGAAAGAATAAATAAAATATTAGCCTGCCTACTTAAGCTTACTTTTTCTCTTTTATTTTCCAGGAACTCAAGGCTGAACTGAATTGCTCACATATTCTCACTTGATTTAGATGTAAGGAATGGAAATTTGCATATCAAGGATACATGTATTTTCTCCAAAGGTAAAACAAAAGTAGCAGATGGAAACAAAAAGAAATATAAAGGACTAAAATCATTATTTCAAGAAAATATATTAACATCAGTATACATTCTTGCATACTGTATACAATATAATATCCTCTACTAAAATTGTTTACTTCTGACCTTAGATTTCTTACAATGATTTTCACAGATCTATTGGTCAATTGTGTGTGTGTGTGTGTGTGTGTGTGTGTGTGTGTATGTACAGTATGTATAAGCTTAAGTGTCATTTTGTTAACTTTAAATTTGCCATTGTCTAGACTTCTACTTCAATTAAACATTATGCTGTTCTTGAAGGTAGATCAACTTGCCAGGCAAATCCTTTGAAAAGAAGTATTCTTTCGTTTTCTCTTAGGGACAAGTCTGTTTTATTGCCTTAGTGCTCAATTTCCAAAACCATATATTCATAGGACAAATGTCAATAGTTAGAATGTTACACAAATAAGAACATCATAAATTAAGAATAAGGTATTTACATAAAAACTTCAGCTAAGCTATACATAATAATTCATTAGTAAGTATTTTACTGTATAGCCAACACAGGGTCATCTAGCTTAAGTCTCTCCTTCATTTATATCCATGAAAGTTTGAAGACATCAGTGTTTTATATGATGGTCAGTAACATGTTGTTGGACTGAGGACAATAACTTTTGAAACCATGACAGATATAGTCATTTAACTGTGGGTGTTATTATGACTGTCATGAAGATATAATGCTGATTGCCCTGTGCTACGTCATTGTCTCACTGTCTGGATTGTTCTCACTTCAAGCTGAATTATTTTACCCAGCTATAATCTCTTCAAGGAAAAGATATCTTAAACTGATAACTTTACATCAATATACCTCAGTACATTGGGTTTCAGGAAAGTGGATTTTAAGAGCAAGATCTCATAGAAAGAGAACAGGCTTCAGTTTAAGTTTCTATAGACATTAAAACCTAAAGCATCAACCCAAAGAATTACAAGGGAAAAATGTAGACAAAACTGAAGACAAAAGAAACTAATGTGCCTTAGTGCAAAATTGAAAATTAAAAGTGACATATATTGAAGATGAAAAATGTCCTAGATCACCAAGAACATATACGTATACGTATACGTATACGTATACGTATACGTATACATATACATATACATATACATATACATATACATATACATATACATATACATATACATATACATATACATTCCAATTTATAAAGCTGTTAGGAAAACTAGAGTACAAAATGAGCAGGTATTAGCAATAATGTTAAGAATAAAAAGGGCTCCTTTATATAATTTCAAAGGGAAAAAATAGAAACAGTGCATAAGTATTCAGTGAAGAAGACGGAAGAAATAGAATAGATAGTCTAGTGTTCTGCTAGACCCGTGATGGCGAACCTATGCATGCGTGCCACAGGTGGCACGTGGAGCCATATCTGCCGGCATGCGAGCTGTTGCCCTAGCTCAGCTCCAGCACGCATGTGCACGCCGGCCAGCTGATTTTTGTCTCACACGGAGACTCTGGGAGGGCATTTTTGGCCTCCGAAGGGCCTCTGGGGGGCGGGGGAGGGCGTTTTCGCCCTTTCCAGGCTCCAAGAAAGCCTCTGGAGCCTAGAGAGGGTGAAAAATGGGCCTACCCGGGCCACCGGAAGTCGGGAAATGGGCCATTTCCGGCCTCCGGAGGGCCTCTGGGGGGACGGAGGAAGCCATTTTCACCCTCCCCAGGCTCCAGGAAAGCCTCTGGAGCATGCATGGGGGCAGGGAAGTGCAGGGGGGGGGTCACACGCACATGCACAGGGGGGCAGGGGCATTGAATTATGGGTGTGGGCACACGTGCACGTGAATTGCGCACGTGCGCTTTCGGCACCCGAGGAAAAAAAGGTTCGCCATTGCTGTGCTAGACAATAGTGAACAATAGGATAAAGAAGCAAGATTGAAATCCATTTAATTTAACGTGCTCATATTTACAGGATCAAATGAATGGCAGACTAAAATATGGGGAAAGGTTAATAAAGGGAGCTAAGCTATCTCTGAGAGAACCTCTAGAATGCATGATATACCATGAAAAAACTGTTGTATTTTCAAAACATAAAAAAGCATATAGGAAACTACAAATTAGTCAGTTTTACATCAATATAATAAAGATTCTAAATAACCATAATGTGATCCATTTTTGAATCTTATATATCACTATATACAGTATTAGGGCGATAGCTAGAAATAAGCATTAATTTGTTAAACTTTAATCATGTCAAATTAATTACTGATTAATTATTATTTAACAGTTTGAATTGAACCGAATCAAAATTTTAATTGGATCTTGACTAATAAGCACACCATGTCAATTACCAACACACCTACACTGGTTGTTCAAGCAGTCTAGAATGAAAAGCTACTGCAAAATTTCTTAAATTTTAATTCCTACTTAAAGCTGACAATTCAATTCAAAGTGGCCCCTTCCAAATGTATAATTCTACAACTAATGTAATGTGGTTTAGTGGGCATCCTTATGCATGTATCATCCAAAGTTGTGGCTAGTACAAAATTCAGCAACAAGGTTGTTATGCAGTGCTCTTAATGAGATGAGTTTAAGCTTGAAATAATCACTTAGTAAAATCAAGTTTTTTCAGATCCACATTTATTTATTTCTCTTTTTTGCATCTATATACTTAATTTATCAATTCAGCATATTTTCCATTTGAATAACAATTTGATATGAGAAATCTATGAGCAGAGCTGCTATTTTTGGCTTGAAGTTGCCTAAGAACATTTGTTTTCATCTAAATTGTGAAGACATCTGCCTCTGATAAATGTTACCATGGAAATAATAGCAAGCCATAATATATAAAATGACTTCATATAATTTATATTTGTGTTTTATAATTGTTAGAATTGGCCTTCTTTAAAACAGAGACATTGTAAAAATGTGTGTTATATTATTTGACTTTATCTTCCATGAAAATATTTCTCTCTGAAATAGAAAACCAGTCATGCAAATAAATGATATTACATGTTTAATCTGAAAAAGTAATTTGGAGAAGATCTGAATAACTTATGAGATGACCCACCAAACACAAGTTGCTAAGCAAATTTGCTGCCTATATGATCACCAAAATATTTGACAGACAGTAATATATGCTTGTAGGCTTACTTTAATTTTCAGCTCACAGGTAAGTATGCTTCAGAGTTACAGGATTGCCATGCATCAACATGTAGCAATATGTATAATGATTTTTGGCCCAAGGGCCAATTTTGGCCTTTAGTGGATGCTAGGAGATATTCTCCCCAAAGTAGGTCAGACAGAAAACAGTTGATAGGGTCATGGCAAAAAACTAAATATAATGAAGCTGAGTTTAATAAAAACATAACAAACAAGTTAAAGACAGATAATGTGATTACCCTTGTTGTGTTTAATAACTTTCATCTTATCACACATTAAAAATTACAATGTTCTTACTTGAAATTGTGGGAGGCCACATGCTGCCCTGAAGCCTCAGGCTATGACTATCCGGTAGGCTGTCTTGAGGAAATGTATTATGAGATATTCATCATACCGTGTTTTTTTCTTCACTTAATGAGGAGAGCAGGAGAGCAGTCTGTGATTTGAACTGCAGAAACTGCTAAACTGAAAAGCAAAACTTGTGGCTTATTTACTTTATTTCTTTATTGAACATAATTGCATGATGTCACAACAAAAAAGAATCACCCTCAGAAGTTCACATAAAAAAATATTAGGGGTTATAGAATATAATTCTCTACCTCAAGAAATGTAACAGACATACGTAATGAATGCTGTGAAAGTAGGGTAAAAGAAACCACTTTGGCCTCCAACAAGGTGGATTATTTGCTTATAACCTGCCTTTCAGGCCAGGAGGCTGTCTAGCACTCCCTTCATAACACCCAGAATATACCATTTAGTGTATAGTAATTGCTAACTCTTGTCTAAGGAAGGTCTGGCCTAGACAGGAAGGGATAATGATGGAAGACCTTGTGCTACTGTTACTGGTGATTTTTATAGACTGTGTTCAATAAAATGCAAACAAACGCTGGGGTTTTATTTATTTTTTGACAGAACAAGTGTATTTTACTTGTAATAAATGTCACTTAACACAAAGATCCTTTTTTATTAAGGAACCTTATTTTTTTCTGAGAACAGAGTATTCACATTTATTACAGTTTGTAGATCAAGAGCCTTCATTGGACAACACATTTTCTTATCATTGTTGTCCTTCTTTGTTCCATCCTTTTATCTTGGTATTAAAAACAACAGACTAAGCAAAAAATGATTCCAATTGGAATCCAGAAATGATACCAAAAAAAAAAAAAGATTTCTGCAGGCTGGTTCCTTCACATATTCAGGAACCAGCCTGCAGAAACATAATTATATTTCTGTTTAATTTCTAATTAAAGGAACTATACTCCTCTCCATTCATTCCTAGCTTGTAAGAGCTTTATTCAGCAATGAATCAATTCACCAAAACATGTTAAACCTTTAACAAACATAACTTTTTAAAATTCCTCAATTTTTATTTTGTTTGTCCTTTTCATTCACTGGTGTGATTCTTTATGAACCTTCAATGATTGATAATTAATTACAGAATATATGATATGTCAATGTTATATTGTGCTGCTTATGCTATATGAAATATAAGATGGAGACACTCTGGTTGCTCTGTGCAGCCTGGATCTCTACTAAAGTTATATTATTTATTTATTTTTGTAAAATGTACATCCTACCTTAGTACAAAAAGCCCTTTCCCCTCTAAAAAACTAGTACATGAAAGATACTTAACCTAAGGATTGGAAAAGTGTATATGTATATGTATACACATACACACACGCACATAGAGAGAGAGAAAATGTCAGAGTGCTATATATGGATATGTTATATGTAACTTATTTATTGCAAAAAACTAAAGAAATGTTTGATTTACTACTTGAAAAGAGCAGATGGACCAGAAAGTAAGTGAATTAGAATGATAAAGTAGCTGGATATGTTAATTGTAACCACTGCTAGCCATATGATCAAAAAGCAGCATCCTCTGGAGTATCTGGGAAGGACCAATCAGAACCTAAGGATGTTGAATGGTCCTATAGAGATGTCAAATCAGAAGGGAGAAGGGACCTGAAAACCTGGACTCAAAAGAAATAAGAAGCCTGGACTTTGTTCCTGAAGATTTTGAGAATCCTTTTTATCATTGCTACTGACACGAGTACTCTTCTTTGTTCTCTGCATAGTTTTGCTACTGAATACCTAATTGATCTGGCTGCCCAATTAGATTTACAATTGTGAATAGAGGCTTACTTGCTTCAGTTGGAACATGAGTGCATTTGACATAGTTCTTTATGCTAAATATCTTGCTTGATTATGTAAATAAGTTAAAGCATTCACAGAGGTCTGGGATTTTACTATCAGTAAAGCTATTGGTTCAAATGCATACTGGGAAAGTCCACACTTTATTTTAGAGCTAGAATTAGCATGTTATATAGTATATTCTGGATTTCGCTGATAAAATATCCCCCAAACTTCGCTCTAGAAATATACCGTAGAAAGGTGAGTTTTCAGGTCACTTGCTTTATCTGATTTCAGTTATTTGTGGATTTATTCATAACAGAAGGTTTTGTTTTGTAAAAGGTTTTGTAATAGTGAAATACAAAACAAAACAAAACAAAAATCCTACAGTACTGGCAGGAAAAGAAAATTATGAGCGGTGATTATACAGGGAAAAGGGATGGGGGAAGCCAAGATATACTATGATGATTAAAATAAATGCAACACAAAAGAAACAAACAGAAAGCAACAAAAATATATCCATATAATAACTATTGATAGAGACAAAACAACTAATTGAATTCTTAATTTTGTATTCATTTCATTAAATGCAGACAATATAGAAACATACAAAGACTATTCAAAGGCAGATAATAAACTCAACTTCTGGAGATATTCCTTAGTCAAAATGAAAGGGTAAATACATGCAGTTTACTGTGTGATAAAATGTCTGATCAGTTTATTTAAAAAGATGAGGTCTTATACATTCCTTTGCGTAAAAGGTGATTTTAGATACAAGCTGCTTGCAGGTCAGCATGACATCGTACACCTTAAAGAGAATAGAATCAGCCTGAAGGAATATTTGCAATATTCCTAACTTTCTAGCGAAAACCTTCCTAGTGCTCCTTGGAGGCTTGGAGGAATGAGATTTACATTCCTTAAAAATTGACATTGAGTCACTGTCTGCAAACTCCTTCAGTGGGAAGATCACTTTGATTGATTAAGTTGGATAGATCACTACATATTCGACACAAGCAGTATCTACAGTTGTATTGCTACAGTTGTTGACTGGAATAGTCTTTTTTTTCCCTTTTACAACCCTGTAATCCTTTGATTCGGGGTGGACTCAGGGAGACTCAATGGAGCTGAGTCTTGATTGGCCAGATGCCCTTCCTGATGCCTACCTGGAGTTCGCAGCAGATACTTTCTCTTTGTGCCTTGATAGAGAAACATCTATTACTGCCTAGGCTTGAACTCTCAACCTCCAAAGAGGGAGGCAAGCGTCTTTAACTCTAGGCACTGGGCCACTCTTAATTGGAATAGTCTCTTTGTCATGATAAAAGAGGTACTGATTTAAGGTAAACCAAACAGATTCCAGGTTTCATCTTTGAAAATAAAGTTTTGTACTGTTGTAAAGGAAATAATTTATTCTTGCCTTATCAATTATGCATATTATGTACATTTCTTTGCAATTAAAGTACAATTGGCATTTTCAGAGATATCATAACCTCAAAATCTCTTTGTCTCTACTAGGAGCAACAATATAGCTACATATGCTCCTGAATTCTTTTAATCTTTAATAGTGCCTTTTGGATGAACCATTAGTCTAGCAGCACAAGAAGATATAATGATTGGCATATAATGGCTCATGAGAGATCCCACTTAGAATAGGGCAATTTTTTTACTTAAATCCTGATAATGGATCA
The DNA here is from genome assembly GCA_003457575.1 of Thermophis baileyi. Lineage (NCBI taxonomy): Eukaryota > Metazoa > Chordata > Lepidosauria > Squamata > Dipsadidae > Thermophis > Thermophis baileyi. The sequence continues at coordinate 140,380 of QLTV01000602.1, read as the reverse complement.
GCAAAAGCATTTCACTTTTTGTCCTCAAAAGATTATATTTATGTGTAAGCAAAAATAGATATTTGTCCTTCTATTGGCTCTCATTGGTGCAGCCCTCAGAAGCTGACTCAAAGGTAAAAGAAAAAAATTAAAGTTTCTCATAAATATTATAATATTCTCATAATATTCATGCTCAATATTTCTAGTACCTTTTTTGAAATATAACCATATTGGTTTTGAGAACAAAGATATACTCTTATGGGAACTTCCATCAATTAATATCTATTCTCACTACTATATCCACTGCTGATTGTTCTTTAAGTGGTTCTTCCATTCTATGTCTGGAATTGTTTCTTGATATCCTCTGTTGGAGAAGGTGGCCTATGTTTCATTTGAGCTGCCTTCATACCACACTACACCCCCAACTAAATAAGAAATGTGATTCTATACATAAAGGAAACATTCATGTAGTGTTTAAGTATTTTACTACTAGTTTGATTCACATTAATATTGTAGAATTATTGTATATGAATATGTTTGTGAGAGGGGAAATGGAAGCATAATTATAGTTGCATATATAGTATTGGAAACAAGATATTGGAGAGCCGGAATGATTCATCTTAACAGCTTTAAACAGCATTAGCACATTCAAGAGTCAAGGACAGAGGGATGGTCTATAAAGTTCTATTGCTGTTACAGGAGATCTTCATAAAGTTCAGCAGACTACATCTAGAAAAAAGTTATAGATATAATCTACAGATACTGATAATCAGAGGGATGCAAAATATTTTGAACACACACATTTTCAGGTATGGAATGTTGTATTCCAATTACAGAATGTCATTGATCTTAAAATAAGTTTTCTGACACTGTTCTGAATTTACTGAAAATTCCACATCAGAATGGGCTACTCCTCTCCACATCTTGCAATCAGAGGAGTTGCTACAGAATTACATGTTATAGCCCTAAGGAACCTGCATCATGACAAATTCATTTGTCTTATATCTACTCTGTGAACACCATTTTCCTAAACATAATACATTAACTTAGAGTTAGACACATGCTGAAAACATTTTTAAGCACCCTGGATTTTTTCCAATCAATGTTATTTTATGCTATATACTTCAAACTATATTCACTGAAAGCTCTTCGTTTTGCACACCATTTCAAGATGTTTTGTACAAAAGGTGGAATCTAAATAATGTTAAGTTGACAACATTTTACACTATATTTCTAAAGAGAAATCACGTAATATTCTCTTGAGTAGAAAGGAAAATTAGATTTACAGAAATCACAATTCTTTTCCCTCATATTCAATAGGATGTTCCAAATAACTGTTGATTTACATCAGCTGAACATTTATTCCACTCCCTACCAGAATGGGGGAATGTGTCATACCATCCCTCTTAGAGTTCCATTCTTCTGGGTTTGTGATGGCAAGTGTTTGGATTTATCAGAGGATCAAAGATTGGCATTCATTAAATACCGAAGCACAATTGTTCTGTTCATCTTTTGGACACTATTTGAAGAACAACACTGAACCTATCTAATTTCATGGTGTTCTAGTAACTATCTTGCAGTTTTTTCCCTGAAACAATATGACCTGTATTTATATAGTACTGAGAAAACTAAAGGCAATAATAAAATAACAGATTTTTCTCCAATAAAGCCACACAAAACATGTCTTTGTTTATGAAAAAGCCAGATACCTTATGTTTTGTGCCAATTATATGAATACAATATGTATATACTGTATATTAAGGTATACATTCATTAACAACTAACACAATGAAGTAGCTTTTCCACCCATTACCTCACTGGCTATGTCAAATTAGTACAGTGTAGTTATTGTAAAAATCTATGCATATGGGTTTTGACAATAATAGAAACTGCAGCTTGACATCATCCTTTGGCATCCATCTTTTCTAGCAGAGTATTCAGGCAATTTGAATAGACTTTTTCACTTAGAAAAATGAATTTACTTCAGGGGCTTTTGACCTATTGTATCATTTCATTTTCTCTTTCCGTATGAATGACTCCAGTGAGCAATGCATTTAAAACTGGAAATTCATTTGTCCACATACCCTGTCACAGCCCAAATTGCTCCCAGTTACCTCTATTTCAATCATGTCTTATTTCATTTAATCATTCTGGATTCATTTCTGTACAGTTCTTTCTCTTTTTTCAGCCAACCTCTATGTTCATTCAATAGTATGAAATAGTACTTAACTACAATGTGCTGCTTAAGTATTATCATAACCACTGCAAGATGAACTGTTCAAATGGTCAGGCTTTTAAGCTTCCATCATTGCTGGTAAGTCATTCCTTCTGGCTCTCACCACTTCATGCCAGATGTTCTGGGACTGATTTTGGTTATTCAGTGGGAAGAAGAATGTATACAACATAGCTCATAGACCAAGGTTTTTATTCAATATACAGTATACCAAGGAATGAGTTTCCTTAAAAAAGAGCTCTAGTGCTTATTAGTTTAAATCAGATCCCAAAGCCTATTATAAATTGTTAGCATAACCCTATCTTTTTTAGAATGTCTAATGGTATAAATAAGATAATTTTTTACTCCAAATTTACCATCATTAATTAAAGTGGGCATGATCCAGGCATAACTAATTTTAATCTGACAGTACAATACATTTCTGGCATTTACAGAAGTTAGGCTTCAACATGCTTGTGCTTTGGCAAAGAATATAATTTACAGTTGACATAGCCCCTGCATATTTTCACTTGTTAAGCCATTCTTAAACAGATTTGATTATTGGTTTTGGTATTATTCTTTCTATAGTTTCTCATAGCACTGCCTCTCTGATTCCTATAGCCATGATCAGGCAAGTTCCTGGTAACAGCTGTCAATCTGGTCTGGACTCAAAGAGTTGCATGGAATTGGCCCAAGTATTTGGATAGAAAAGCATTTGTAAATATCAGGGTTGCAGAGTAGGATAGCCTAAGAAATCATCATCATCTTCTATCTAAAACAAGGCAATGGCAAAACTGCAAGGTTGCTTGTTTCTGCAACAAGATTGCAACTTATTGTTTTGATCTCTGATTCTTTCTGTCTCAGCTATGGGTTGGGCTATAGTATGAAAAATATATGCACAGTTATGAACAGGTGACGTGTAGCACCTGTATCTGGAGTACATGCTTATTATATATGCCAAACTGCATAATAATTAAATCTCTGAAGAAAATGTGTGTGCCTATACATATAGTTGATAAATGCAAAGTTTTCAATAATACAGGAATGGTTTATGTATGTGCAACTTTTTCATATTCTGAATTAATATGAATTGGTGCAGTGGTTGGCACAGTGGTTAGAATGCAGTATTGCAGGCTAATTCTGCTGACTGCCAACTGCCAGCAGTTCGAGTCTCACTGGCTCAAGGTTGATTCAGCTTTCCATCCTTCTAAATGAGAAGCCAGATTGTTGGGGGCAATATGCTGACTTTGTAAACCGCTTAGCGGTGACTGTAAAGCACTGTGAAGCAGTATATAAATCTAAGTGCTATTGCTAATAAGTTTGATACTGGAAGAAAAGGCCAAATAGCAGTATCTTATTCCAGTTATGGATTGGAAATAACGTGGTGTATAATGCCCCAAACTGATGTGTCTCTCCCAGACACTTTTATTTTATTTTATTTTATTTTATTTTATTTTATTTTATTTTATTTTATTTTATTTTATTTTATTATTTTATTTTATTTTATTATTTTATTTATTTTATTTTCATTTTTTATTTATTTTATTTTATTTTATTTTATTTTATTTTTACCCCATTTATCCCACCTTTATTATTTTTTGTAAATAATTCAAGCAGCAAATGTATCTAATAGCCCTTCCTTCTCTTTTCCCCACAATAACAACCCTGTGATACGGGTTAGGCTGACAGAGAGTGACTGGCCCAAGGTTGACCAGCTGGCTTTCATGCCTAAAGTGGGATTACCTCTCATGGTGTCTCAGTTTCTAGTCTGATGCCATATAAGACACACACCAAGATTAGAAGAAAGAGAAAGAAGCTGTATAATTTTATTAACAACTTTATGCTGAATAAACTGCATTAGGTCTTACTTTTTTATATCAAATTACTCTGTATAGGTGTAATTACTTCATTCAGAAATTGCTTCTGTATTTAGCAGCACACTCTGTAACTATTTGTCTTTAACAGAAGAGCAGCATCTATGGTCAAATCTTCCAGGAGCTATTTTACTTGAGAGCCAGCCATAATTGAAAAATACACTGATGCTTGTCCAGCAAGTCTTCACAACCTGAGCCAATTTCCCCCCAGTATTTTCTTTCTGGCTATTGGTACAGAGAGAAAGAAAGCCATACACTTGCAAAATGTGGCATCTGCCAGCCTTGCCAGGCATGCTGTGAAAGATCCATAGCTGGGAATAGGAAGAAATCTGGAAGTTGTTGCCTTCTTTTCCTGTACTTGATTTAAAGTCTAGTGGTGAGCCAGGCTTCTCACTTGGAAACAAATAATAAGAAGAACATCCATTCTATGTCTTAAAGAATGGCGGTCTGAAACATTTAAAACTAAGTGGGATTTTATATTTGCACTAAGCACTACTCTAGCACAGCATTTGCATGCATTTAACACTATCTCACAACAAGGAAACACATATCTCACAAAACATGGACAGAACACTCCTTTTAACAATTTCCCAGGCTTCCTTACCATGCTGTGCACCCGTCTTCTGCAGAAAAAGTTGCCTATTATTTCTCATTTAAGAAATAAAGAAACATCAGTTCATCCAGATATCCCATGAAGATGAAATACCTAGAGATTCAGCGATCTCGCTGTTGCCAATTGAGCAAAAGATGAAACAAATAACTCCTAAACCTGCGTTTAATCTGTTTATCATTTTTATATTCCCTGCATAAGCCCATCTGAAATATTGCAATCTTTCTTTCCCTTAAGGATACTTCTGAAAAATATGCATGCAAATGATCCATAAAATCTTGGGCAGGGATAGTGAATCCTTTCTTGGTTGTTCTACATCTCCCTCCATCAATTTGATAGATGCTTAGGTGCTTGAAACTATCTTTCTGATATTTTGCAGGTTTCTTTCCTAATGAGAATTCTGTGATATATTTTAAAGAGATACATATATTGCTCCTCAAAAAGCCTAGAGAGGAGATTGAAAAGATTGGCTTGTTTCTAAAAAATGAAAAGGAAACTTCATCTAACTGAAATCCCATTTTTTTTAATCCATTAGTTTAACAACATGCTGCAAAACACCATTCTGGAATTAAGAATTAAACTTTTCCCCAAATATAATGTATTTTTTCACTTTTCTTATTATTGCTGTCCATACCAGCCAAATATTAGAACTGCTATTTTACAGCTTTAAAGAAACAGCTTTATTCACATACTTTTGCTATGATACTTTGAATATTCATATACACAAACATACGCATAAGTACATATACGTATATTCTAGTGTACGGTTTTTAAAAGATGACATACTAGTGAAAATCAGTAAAAATATTTCAGAGCCATAGTTCTTTTTTCAAGTTTGTCTACAGCCTACTGAAACATCTAATGATGAAAATGCTGAACTCAGTATTATAATCTGTACCTTAATTCATGAGGAAGATACAAAGAAAAAAACTAATAGTTCCAATTTATTACACTATATTCTATTTTGCCAGTGTTACAATGTGAACAAATTTTTACAAGTTCATATATATTTGAAGACAAATAAGGGAAGAAACAAAGGGGTGACATCATGATGAGGCGGCATAGAGGAATGGCGCTCGTTCCTTCTTGCTGAAATTTTCGCTTCTGGAAGCCGATGGAGGTGAGGTTTGACCCTGGAGAGGTTGGCCTGACATAGGGGAGACTTCAGAGGTGATGAGGTGAGGGGCGATCGCCTCGACAGTGAAGGAGAAGACCCCTGAATCCGGCGGGGAAGAGACCGACCCTTGTGGTCTGGTCCGGAGGCGTGACGGCCTGACAGAGACGAAGTGGAAGCAAAAAGAGTGGAACAGTAAAACGTGTCAAAATTCCAGGATTGGATTATAAGAGATTCCGATTGACTCTAAAAAAGTGGTGGATCCTACAAAGAGATGACAACTGAGTCTCCGAGTGAATTAAGCGGCGACTGTATGGTAGGAGCAGAAGGAGAGGGAAAAGAAGAACTAACAGCAGAGTGAGAGGGGGAGAAAATGGAAAAAAACTCTGCGATTTAAGCTATTTGTGGTGAAACGGTGCTGATAACGAAGTCCGTGGGGAAGAACTCTGATCAAGGGATTTGACTAAGAAAGAACTTTGAAAGTACAAGACTTGTTCAGAGAAAAGGAGGACATAAGATCTGGACAGTGACTGTGCATTAAAAGGAGAGCAGACATTTTGGACTGAGAAAACGGAACTGGAGAAGTAAGACGAAAGGACTATTTAGAATCTTTGGGAAAGTCTGAACTTAGAGGCAATTTTTAGACTATACTTTTAAACTTAAAAGTTGCATTTAAATATATTTATTGTGTTATGAGTATAAAATATATAGACAATTAACCAATTATGCACGATGCCACAGATTGCCTAGAGAAATACACATTAGATTTACAAAAAGAACGATTAGAGATGAAATTTACAGAAAAACCAGGGATGAACAAATGATACATAAAGGAAAGGAAGTTATAGTCCTAAAACAGATACCCAGAAGGATAAGAGAGCAGAGGAGAAATTATAACTTCCTGTCCTCTCACTTGATTAAACATAGAATAATGTTTCGTTGGCTGGTCCCGGAGGGGATGTTAATAACATGGTGAGACAAAAAGATAAAAATTGACACTTTGGAAAAAGCCCAAGAATTTTATGGAAAATATATAGAGGAAGAAGAAGAGACAGATAGTAGAGAGGAATTGGAGACTAAAAGCCAAGAGGAACAGCAGGTGGAGGAAAAAGAATCAGACCAAGAAGAGATAAAAAAGATAGAAACAGAAGGTCAGGAAAGAGAAGGGGTAAAGACAAGAAACCAAGGAGGAGCAAAACCAAAGAAAGGAACAAGGGCAACAACCAAATAATAAAACATGGAAAAAGAACTCAAATTAATATCCATCAACATAAATGGACTAAATTCCCCAGCTAAAAGAAGACAAACATTTACTAAACTTATAAAACAAAATATGGACATTATATGCCTACAAGAGGTACATATCAAAAAAGAAAACAGTGGAATTCTAGAATCTCCAAAATTAGGGAAACTCCATCTGGCCCTGGTGGGGGGAAAAAAGAGAAGTATAGCAGTATATATTAAGGATTGGCTAAAACCCAAAAAATTATATGCAGACGAAGAGGGGAGAATACTATTAGTGGAAATATTGGTGAAACGAAAAAAATATTATTAGTGGTCATATATGTGCCAAAATACAAACCAAAAGGAATACTATAGCAATCTACACAAACAAATAGTAAAATCAGAACTGGAAAATATATGCATAATGGGAGACTTTAACGCAGTAGTAGACTCAAGGAAAGATTATAAAACAGGGGAAAAAAGAAACCATCAAAGGAGAAAATTACCAGAATCATTTTTCGAAATGACACGAGAAATGAATTTAAGAAATATATGGAGAGAAGCCAACCCGCAAAAAAATCAGTACACATTCTTTTCTAACCCACACAATTCATGGTCCAGAATTGATATGATATGGATGAACCCGGAACTGGGGAAGGACATTATAGAAATAGAGATAGCACCAAACATCTGGGCAGATCACAATCCGGTAATACTTAAGTTGAAGGGAGAAGTAGAAAGGAAAGGGAGATGGACCATGAACCAGAGGGTTATAAAAGAAGAAAGGTACACTCAACATATAGAAAAAGAATTGACACTGTTTCTAAAAGAAAATTGGAATGGAACATCTACACAAAACGTATGGGATACAATGAAAGCTTCTGTGAGGGGTATAACGATAGCATATATGGTTCGAAGAAATAGAAATAAAAAGAAACAATATACAGAGCTGCAGGAGAAATTAGAGAATTTAGAATCCAAGATGCAAAAAGAACCCCAGAATCAGGAAATTAAGGCCGAAAAAGACATAATTAAACATAAATTAAATTTAATTATGCAAGAAGAAGTAGCACAAAAACTTAGATTAAATAGACAAAACTACTTTGAAAATGCCAATAAACCAGGGAGATGGTTGGCCTATAAACCTAAAAAAGAAAGAGAAAAGAAATTAATATTGAAACTAGAGGATGAAGAAGGAGTGATACAACACCAAAATGAGGAGAAAAAAAATATAGCACTAAGATACTTCCAAAAATTGTACAATCGGGAAAATATAGGAGAAGAGGATATTGAAAGATATTTACAGAAAAGCAACCTTCCTATATTACCCGAATTAACAAAAGATGCATTAAATGAGAAGATAACAATACTAGAACTAAAGAGGGCAATTCAAAAACAAAAAAATAATAAAACCACAGGGCCAGATGGAATACCGGTGGAATTCTACAAATAAATAAAAAACCATTAGAAAACTTAATGCTAGAGGTATACAACGAAGCCTTAGAGCAAGGTAAAATACCAATAACTTGGACAGAATCACTCATAACACTCATACCCAAAGAAGATCTGGAAACACAAAAGATTAATAATTACAGGCCAATCTCACTGTTAAATGCTGATTACAAAATATTTGCAGCAATAATAGCAGAAAGAATGAAAAACATACTTGCTGAAATCATACATTTGGATCAAAACGGATTTCTTCCTAGTAGGCATATCAAAAACAATTTACAAATTATAATGAACACTCTGGAATACTATGAGGCACATCCAGGTAAGCAGGCGGCTCTGATATTTATTGACGCGCAAAAAGCATTTGATAATCTAAATTGGGATTTTCTTATAAAACAGTTGACAGTGATGAATTTTGGGGAAAAATTTATTGAAATGATCAAAGCAATCTATACAAATCAGGTGGCAAGGATAATACGAAATAGAGAACAAACAGAAGGCTTTAATATAATGAAAGGAGTGAGACAGGGATGTCCCCTATCCCCCTTATTGTATATCCTCTCAATGGAGGCATTAACGATACAAATTAGACATAATCAGGAAATAAAAGGACTAAAAGCTAAAAAGGAGGAATATAAAACGCAAGCATTCGCAGATGATTTGGCGTTCGTTGTAGAAGACCCCCTAGAATGTGGGCAAATATTATTGCAGGAATTAAGACAATTTGGTAGTGTAGTAGGATTGAAAATAAATAAAGAAAAAACAAAAATGTTAACTGCAAACCTCACCAATAAACAAATTGAAGAACTGGAAAAAAAAATTGGGGATCTTAAGAGAAAAAATAATTAGATACTTGGGAATATGGCTGACAGCAAAATGTACCACCATAAAGGAAGATAACTATAATAAACTGCTGAAACAAATACAAAAAGATTTGGAAAATTGGACCAAATTACAAATATAATTAATTGGCAGAATTTCAACGATCAAAATGAATATACTACCTAAATTATTATACTTATTCCAAACAATACCGATAAAATTAGGGAATGTTTTTTAACCAATTAAATAGAATGGTACTTAAATTTATATGGGCAGGAAAAAAAAGCACATATAAAACTCAAACTATTGCAAGACAGCAGGGAGAAAGGAAGATTTGGTCTCCCAGACTGGGAGCTATATTATCAAGCTGCAGCCATGACGTAGGTAAAAGACTGGATTTAGCTGAAAAACAAGAGAATATTAGCGATAGAAGGCCACGATTTCCAACTCGGCTGGCATGCCTTCCTTTGGGAAGGAAAAAAACAAATGCCACTCTTATTTCCAGAGACATTTCGTAAGAAATTCTTTGTTATCCACCTGGGAAAGAATAAAAAGAAATCATTATACAAAAATTCCAATTTGGTTATCGACCATGGAAGCAATGACTTATCCAAATACTACAGATTTAAATAAAATGGTGAGCTATGCAGTGCTACTGGATGAAAAAGGTGAATTAAAATCAGTTCAAGATCTAAAGAAGCAGGGAATTGTTATGGAATGGTGGCCTTACCTACAAATTAAAACAAGATTTAAAAAAGACAAAGAGAAATTTGGCATTCATGAAAAACAATTGGAATTAGATAAAATATTACAAGGAACAGGTACAAAAATGATTACAAAAACATACAATTTCCTTTTAAGATACAAATTAGAAGAAGAAACAGTTAAGGAAACAATGATTAGTTGGGCTAGAAATTTCAGACATAACATTGAATTAGACCAGTGGGATAAATTATGGGAAAGTAATTATAAATTTGCAATGGCAGTGGCCTATAAGGAGAATCTGTACAAAATGTTTTACCGATGGCATTTGCCACCAGCGAGATTGGCCAAAATGTTTCCAAATTTGTCTCCGGAGTGTTGGAAATGCAGTTATAAATCAGGAACATTCTAGCACATGTGGTGGACTTGCCCCCACACAAGGAAATACTGGCAAAAAGTTAGGGAATGGTTGGAAGGAATGATGGAATGTAAAATTCAAATGAAACCAGAACTGTGCTTATTGGGAATATTAGACCCGAAAATGGAAAAAGACAAACAATATTTAACACTGCACATATTAACTGCTGCCAGAATTATTTTTGCACAATACTGGAAGCAAAAAAAGGTTCCCCCGGACGAAATGGTGATTAGTAAGATTTTAGAATGTGCTGAAATGGACAGGACGACTATGGAACTAAAAGAAAAAGAAGAATTGGATTACTATAGAATTTGGAATAGATTTTATAATTGGCTAGAAAATAGGAACCAAAATAAGGAACAGAAATAATCAAAATTTGAATGACAAAAGTATCCATGTATATATGTATTTATAGGTTAAGTTATTAATGGTATAAATAGTATTACAATATTAAAATAAGTACTATATTAAATAGTTAAGTATGAAAGTAGCATATATGCTTTGACACGAAATACTGTAAAATATACTGTATAGTGTTCTAAATGTTCACAATTGTTTGTACTTTGTATTTGTTCTATTTCATGTTTGTCTTACTATTTTTTATTTCTATTTTTTTCATATTTGTACTTTATATGTCGGAAAATGTTTAATAAAAATTATTTTTTTAAAAAAAGAAAGGAAATGCTGAACTCAGCATTATAATCTGTACCTTAATTCATGAGGAAGATACAAAGAAAAAAACTAATAGTTCCAATTTATTACACTATATTTTATTTTGCCAGTCTTACAATGTGAACAGATTTTTACAAGTTCATATATATTTGAAGACAAATAAGGGAAGAAAGTCATCTTTGTTGTTAGATTTGTTTGTCATATCTAAGAGATAAGCAAAACAATAACAGTCTTTTAGGATTAAGTTACTTGTGTAGTTCTTTGTTGTTGTTGTTTATTTATTTTTATTTATTTGTTTGTCAAACATGTACAAGATAGCAGGTATAGGTATAAACATAAACATAATCAAAGTGAATACAGATAGATGAGGACAATAGGACAGTAGGACAGGGACGGTAGGCACGCTGGTGCGCTTATGCACGCCCCTTACAGACCTCTTAGGAATGGGGTGAGGTCGACAGTAGACAGTCTAAGGTTAAAGTTTTTTGGGTTTGGGGAAGAAACCACAGAGTCAGGTAGTGAATTCTAGGCATTAATCACTCTGTTGCTGACGTCATGTTTTCTGCAGTCGAGTTTGGAGCGGTTTACATGAAGTTTGTATCTATTGTGTGCTCGTGGATTGGTGTGGTGGAAGGTGAAGTAGTCATTGACAGGTAGGACATTGTGGCAGATAANCTCTCTCAATTGTATTAATATCCGATATGCAGTGCGGGTTCCAGACAGGTGAGCTGTATTCGAGAATTGGTCTAGCGAACGTTTTGTATGCTCTAGTTAGCAGTGTAATGTTGCCAGAGAAGAAGCTACGCAGGATTAAGTTGACTACTCTTAGTGCCTTTTTGGCAATGTTGTTACAGTGGGCTTTGGCACTTAGATCATTAGATATGAGTACTCCAAGATCCTTGACAGAATGAGGGTCGTCTAACAAGGTCGTGTCCTCCAAGCTTGTATTTTGTGTTCTGATTCTTTTTGCCAATGTGTAAGACAGAGCATTTGTTGATTGAGATTTGAAGTTGCCACTTGTTTGACCATTCTGATACATAGTCAAGGTCTTGTTGTTGTTGTTTTGTCTGAATGGGCAGTTAAACAGTTTTTCTCCCCTAGGGAAAAATGTACTAGTAAACTAGATTATTGAATTGTAATATTTATTTCATAAACTCATAAAATTAGAAACAATATAATGGTCAAATAATCAAATGTACTGCTGAATGAAAGATTCACTAGGAGATCATTGATCATCCAACCATTTCTAGAATAGCTCTGTAAAGAAAAACGCCATGTTGTATGACAGGCTTCTCCCTTAGCTAGCAGTTCATCATTCCTGCAGGTACCTAGCTTGAACTTCCTTTATTGCAGCTTTAAACAATGGGTTCTAGCCTTTCTCCCTGAAGCAACAGGGAATAAAGTCTGTTCCTCTTCAATGTGATAATCTTTTATAATCTGGTACTTACTTCTTACTCTTCAGATATTAGGGTGACATTATTCTTTCTCTTCTGTGACTTCATTGCATGCTCAGCACACAGGATCTAAAAACTTTCCTTTTATTTTTATTTATTTGACTTTCCTTTTATTTCTAGCATCTGTTTCTAGCAAAGGATCTAATTCTGGTTAGTTTGCTATATTATGCAAGCCTCAAGTCATTCTGAAATTTAATTTTTCCAATAAGAGTCCCTAAATTTTCTGGCGGCTACTTTGTATTTTTCCTTAATTATGTTTTTCTCTTTCCATTTCATATAAACTCTGTTACGTTGGGTGAATGGAAGAGGCAGACAGAGAGACTTCAAAACAACAGCTCTTTATTAGTCAAGTGCTAACAATCCAGCAAAAGCCCTGTCTGACAGCCAGCCCTTTTATAGGGAGCTGTCAGACAGGCCAGCCAATCAGCAGGCAGTATTTTCCCTCCAGAATGGAGGACCTGACTGAAGCCTATGTGCTTCAGTCTGAGAATGTAACACCCCTCCCCTCTTAGTTGGGCTAACCCAACGTGTGACGTAGTCACACAGATAGGCGGGGCGTTTAGTTGGTCTTTCAGACTTGCGCAGCTCAGTCGGAGCTGGGTAAGCGATCAGGTCGGTCGAGCTTCTGTTGTTCCCGGCCTTGACCAATGGAAGCTTCTGGATTTCAGGCCCGGGCATGGCTGGAGCTTCGAGGACCAGTTCGCTCTGAGATCGCCCCCCGGCATGAACGTCACCAGGTAAGTCTTCCGGACTTGGTTGGATTGAGTGTTCTCTGTTAGGAGCGAGTGGTTGCTCCTTTTGTTTAGGTGTTTGCGCAGAAGTTAGTTCTGGTAGCCTAAGAGTGGAGTGGCTGAATTGGCCTCGGAGTTGGTCAACGTGCCGCCTCCAGCTTCTACCGTCCTCGAGCTCTAGTAGGTAAGAGCGAGGGCCGGTGATCTCTGTAACCATGGCAGGAACTCAGACAGGATTCCCAGCATAGTTTTGGGTGTATACTTGATCCCCTATGCTAAAGTGTCAGAGCTGACTATGGGAGTTTACTGGGGCCTCAGCAGAGTAGTTAGGGTGTAGCCGATCTAGGTGGGACCGTAGTCGGCGACCCATTAGAAGTTCAGAAGGGCTTCTACCCGTGGTGGCGCTAGGAGTAATATGCTGCACTAATAAAAATTTATCGATCCGTGTTTGCCAATTGCCTGGGCCCATGCGTGAAAGGGCTTCTTTTGCTGATCTCACCATTCTCTCCACCTGACCATTGCTAGAGGGATGAAATGGTGAGCAAAGGGCATACCTGATTCCCTGCTCTGCTAAATAGGTTTCAAATTGTAAGGCCGTGAATTGGGGCCCATTGTCAGAAACCAGGACATTGGGCAGGCCGTGCATGGAGAAAAGTCTCCATAGCACCTTGATGACCGCCTCTGCCATGGTGGTGGTCATGAGGGCTATTTCTAACCACTTTGAGTATGCATCCACGACTATGAGGAAAGTTTGCCCGTGAGTAGGGCCAGAGAAGTCAATGTGCACCCTGGATCAGGGTGCCTTTGGCTGTTCCCACTCATGTGTGGGCACCTCTGGGGGAGCTGGTCTGGATTCCTGGCATGGCGAGCAGGTGGCCACCCATTCAGTAATATTCCGGTCCATGTTAGGCCACCAAACATAGCTCCTGGCCAAGGCCTTCATCCAGACAATCCCCGGATGGCCTACATGCAATGCTTCCAATACTGCAACACGCGGTTTCTGTGGAACAACCACTCAATCTCCCCAGGGAAGGCAACCCCGCAATACTGACAGTTCATTTTGCTTCATCAAAAACATTTTAAACTCAGCCCCAACAGACCACTTCGGCCACCCCCTCAGCACCCAGTGCAAGACTTGGGTGATTATTTTGTCCTTGGTAGAGTGGCGTGCAACCTCAAGTGAGGTTATCGGGCCAGAGTCCAGGCAGTCAATTAGAAGGACCGGTGTCTCCAGTGTGGGGTCTTCCAATAGCTCTGGCAAGGGACAGTGGCTGAGGGCATCAGCATGCCCCAGAGTCTGTCCAGGCCGGTGGCTATAAGTGGCCAGGAAGATGACCCACCTAGTCATTCTGGGTGAGAGAGAAGCAGGCGTGGGGCGGTCGCCTGCGAGGAGACCCAAAAGCGGCTTGTAGTCAGTGATGAAGTCAAATTGCCACCCATACAAATAGTCATGAAAGGGTTTGACTCTGGCCACCGCAGCCAGCGCTTTCTGTCCAGCTGACTGTAGTTGCGCTCCGCGGTGGACAGAGTCCTGGAATAGAAGGTGATGGGCGCCTCGGTGCCGTTGGGTAGGCTATGGCTGAGGACAGCCCCAATGCCAAAGGGTGATGCATCGCAGGTCAGCACAAGTGGCAAGGTCTGGTTATACTGGATTAGAAGGCTGTCCGCAGAGAGTAGGCATTTGACAGCTGCGAACGCGGTAGCCTCAGTCCTTCCCCAGGTCCATTTTGCCTTTTTTGCAAGTAGCCTATGGAGCAGCTCAGCCACCGTAGCCTTCTGTTTGAGGAAAATGCTATAGAAGTTAAGGAGCCTGAGGAATGCTTGTAGTTCAGTCTGGTTCCTAGGGGTAGGGGCGTCCTGAATTGCTTTAATTTTTGAATTTGTGGGGTGGATTCCAGAGCTTTCAATCATGTACCTAGGAACTCTACCCTGTCCACCCCAATTTGGCATTTCCCTTTTTTAAGCCGCAGACCCTTGTCTCGAATTCGGGTCAGCACTGTCTTTAGTCGTTGGAATAGTTGTTTTTTTCCTTTGGCTGAAATTAGAATGTCATCGAAATATGGTACAACCCCCAGAATTCCTTCTAACAGGCGTTCCATTAGACTTTGGAACAGTCCGGGGGCTACGCTAACTCTGAACTGGAGCAGCTTGCATTTAAACACACCCCTGTGCATCACAATGGTATGTGCCTCTGCAGTGGCACCATCTACAGGCAGCTGCTGGTAGGCCTGTGCCAGATCGAGTTTAGCAAAGATTTTTCCTGGGCCCAGGGAGTGTAGCAGATGCTGGACCATAGGAACTGGATAGGTGCTCTGCTGAAGTGCCTTATTGAGCGTGCACTTATAGTCAGCACAGAGGCGAATTGACCCGTCCGGCTTGACCGGGGTCACTATAGGGGTTTCCCAACGTGCATGATCAACGGGCTCTAGGATTCCCTGGGCAATTAGCTTGTCCAATTCCTTATCAATTTTTGGTTGGAGGGCGAGAGGAGGCCTCTGGGGCTTGAGTCGAATTGGGGCTATGTTTGGGTCCAAATTAAACAAAATTGGGGTCCCCTTATACAGTACGTACCCAGGCTGTCACTAAAGACGTCCTCGAACTCCTTCAGAAGGTCTTCTGTGGCACTGTCGGTGACAGAGTTGATTCTGGTCACCCCTATGCCGAGGGCCTTGAACCACTCCAAGCCGAGCAGGCTTGAAAGGGAGCCGCTGACCACAGTCAGGGTGAGAGGGCCATTGAATTCTTTGAACTGCACCCAGAAGGTGCCACAGCCGATTACAGGAATGTGGTTGCCCTGGTAGTCATTCAGTCTCAGCTCTTGGCGCCGCAGTTGTTTCCTCTGGATCCCCGGGATTGCTCGTTGCAGCGTGGCCCAGGAGACGATGGTGAGAGATGACCCGGTGTCGATCTCCATGCTGCACGGTGAGCCCTTGAGCAGGATGGTGACTCGCAGCTTCTGCCGGCATGATGTGGATGCTTGCCGGATCGTGGTTTGGCAGGCATCGGTTGCGTCGGCCCAGTCAGTTCTCCGTCGCGGTGGCCAATACGATGGTCACATCGTTGACAGATGGCCTCGTGGTATCGGCAGTTGGTGCGGTGATGGTGCCCTCCGCAGCTGGCACATTGTGGATATCGGTCATCGGGTGTGTTTGCCGCTTCCCGCCATTTGAATTGAAGGTGGCAAACTTCCTTGTCACTGTCAGGCGAGAAGTCTTGCGCCGAAGTCTCGCGATGCACACTGACAGTTTTGCGCGCGCTTCTTGGGCTGCCCGGTTGCTGTAGTACCTCACTCGACCTAGTGGATGCCTCGGACACCCTGGCCTTGTCCAGTGCGATCTGGAGCGTGAGGGTTGTCCGTGAAAGCAGCCTCCGCTGGAGAGCAATGTCCCAAATTCTGCAGATCACTCGGTTGAGCAGTAGCTCGTCTAGATCTTGGAATTCACAATGGGCAGCTGCCTTTCGAAGCGCAGCAACGTATTCATTGATGGTCTCTCCTTCCTTTTGGTTCCGCAAATTGAATTTGTGCCGCCGCACATATTTGGAGGGTTTTGGCACATAGTGAGTCTTTAGCATATTCTGAAGTGCGGACCAGGTGACCATCTGGACCGGTGTTGGTTCAGCTAACGCCTGGGCGGTGTCGAATACATCCATCCCACAGTAGCTCAGGAACAGAGCTCTTTTCCAGCTGTCAGACAGCCCGAGGAGGTCGTTCGCCTCCATAAAACAATCGAAGCGAGTCATGTAGGTATCCCAGTGCTCTCGTGCTGGGTTGAATTGACTCGGCAGGGTGTGCGTCATCATGTTGGCTGAGTTGGCACTTTAGAAAGGCCATTTGTTGAAGACTTTACTGCCCCGGGCTGGATTGCGAGGTTGTCAGCTCTTTTCTGGCTTATCTGCCTTCCAATCCCACCCTCATCGCCAGTGTTACATTGGGTGAATGGAAGAGGCAGACAGAGAGACTTCAAAACAACAGCTCTTTATTAGTCAAGTGCTAACAATCCAGCAAAAGCCGTGTCTGACAGCCAGCCCTTTTATAGGGAGCTGTCAGATAGGCCAGCCAATCAGCAGGCAGTATTTTCCCTCCAGAATGGAGGACCTGACTGAAGCCTATGTGCTTCAGTCTGAGAATGCAACAAATTCCATTTTTCATTTCAGCATAATAGAGATGTACCTATCAGTGGCTCGTTAGATTTTTCACATTTTTGTTTTGTAGGTTTGTTTGAAATTGCACCTTCAGTGTCTCATTTTGTAGAATTTCTCATCTTTAGTGGATAATTTTCTCTTTCAGTATACTGTATCATGCCTGTATCATTCATCATGGATTTGACTTATATTTCCACAGAATTTGTCAGTATCTTTCCTTTTGGAGGTCTGATTCTTCCCAAGTCCTTATTTAGATGTCACACTATCCAAGAATATCATGATTGCTTTCCTCCAAGGTACCAGTCACCTTCATTTTTTCAACCAATTTCTCTCTATTGGTGAAGACTTTATCCAGGACAGCAGACTCATCTGTTGTCTGTGAGAAAGGACAAGAATTTGCTGAATTTCTGACTCTTGGCAGGGGTAGATTACCAGCAGATGTCAACATGATTGAAATAGCCCTTTTTCAGTATTGGGCACTTTTCAAAAGACTAATCATCTGACAAAGAAATTCCTCATCTATACTTTTTTGCCAGGGCAGGTGATCTATAATAAACTCACACAACAGTCCCACTTCGGTGTCCCCTCTTTTTAATATTAGCTAAATACTTTCAATATGATTTCCCTTCTCTGGTTTTTGAATTTTTTTGCCAGGATATTTTTTCTTTACATACAGTGCAACCATCTGTCAGGCCGAAGCCCACCTTTCTCTTGGGTCTGTTTCTTTTGTATATATTATAGCTTTCCAGTCATATGTGCCAATCAGGATTATCATCTGACTAACTTCAGTTTTGCCTATAACTGAATATATACTTGATTTCCTTATACTTGATTTCCTAATATTTCTTGTTTGCTTGCTCTAGTCATGACCTCTCGGAAGTTGCTTCCCTATTTGCATACTGCAAAATCTGCTAAGAACTCTTGTAGGTTTACGATGCTAATTAAAAATTAAAACATTCAGAGTAGATAAATATGAACAAATCCAATTAAAATACCCACAAGGAACTTAATAACCAATAAAAATCAGTATCATAATCAAATAATAATATCCTCATAGAATTATGACTATTTAAACTAAGACATTGTACAAATTAAAGATAGTAAAGAAGGAAACATCAGATTAATATTCTCCATAAAGTTTCCTTTTAATTAACTTACAATATGTAGGAAAACTGTTCCATAAGACACAGTTTGTGACAGAAAAAATATGACTTCTTTCATTTCTTGAAAATATGGTGCAACTAGAAGCTATTTCCATGATGAATACAGTAAATGGGCCAATTATAATTGGACAAATCAGTGTTTCAGTTTTATAGGCACTGGACCATATATGGCTTTATAGGGCAGAATCAACCCTTTGAATTGCATTTGGAAACTGATTGATTTTGTTCGGTTCATAGCACTGAAGATACATGCACCTGGCATAAAACCTGTTAGTGAATGGGCTTGCACATTTTTTTTTATCAATTTGACTTTTGAGGGTTTTTTCAAAGGCAGAACCAATACAGTGCATTGTGATAATCAGATCTGAAATAATGAAAGCATGAAAAATTGTGAGATTTTTGTGCCTCAGGTAGTGCCACAATTGGTGCTTCAGTTAAAGCTAAAGAAAAACATTTAGGCCTTCAGATGTCCATCTATCAGTAGCTGCCCATCTATGAGTCAGAAATCCAGGAGGACTTCCACCATTCCTTCAGATCTTCAAAGACTTTCTGCCAACATCAGGTTTCTACCTCCACAGATGCTTTAGCTATCACCAGTTTTCTTAACTATTTATTCTATATCTCTCCATCCAAATATCATCTCAGTCTCTATCATGTAATACAGTGCATCCCAATTTCTCACAAGTCAAATGCAATTACTCTACCAGTCTCTCTCTTAAATAACAAGTGCCACCAAGCATGAGTGATACCATTATTTCAGGTCATTCTGTCCTATCCACTTCACTAATCAAAGCTAAGAGACTGGAAAGGATGTCCAATTTGCATATCCATGCAACAATACATAGATGACCTGCCACTACTATATTTCAGATTTTGTTTTGTTTTGTTCTGAATTGCGCAATCTGATTGATAACACTGGAGTTTGCTATGGTCTTCCATCCAAGTATTAATCAGGTCTGACCTGCTAAGATTTAGAATGGTTCAGGATCAGCCATAGTTGGCTGAATGCAACAATTTAGCTGTGTTAACTGACATGGTTCACACAGTTTACAACAAATTGACCTGTTAAGTACAATTAAATATAGCACATCTTCACAAAGTTCTCATGATATCTTTCAAGGATGATGCAAATACAATGTTTTAATTACTTAAAGAAGGTGTAATAAAGACTGGCTTTTCACTGAATTCTGGCCCTGGATATTGGGGGAGTGTGATAGAACGTAGTAGGATAGTATTTCCAGGTCGGAGGGAATGCATTTGAGAAGAATAAGAGATAGCTCAGTCCAGATATTTTCTGTGGAAAAAAAAAGGGTGAAGAGACAGCCCCTCCCTAATAGTTCTCAGAGTTTATGCTTGATGCCAATAGTGAAGTGTTTCAGTTTGGCAAGATTCTGTCTATAGGCATGAACAATAATGAACTCTGCTTGGAAGAATAAAGTGTCTTTTCTTGGTTCTTGAGCCTGACAATGAGCTTTAGTGTTTAGTGGACTTATTTTGGGCTTTATTCTCTTAATTTGTTTTTAATGGATATGGTGATTATTTTATTGTTAGCCATCCAGAGTTGTATGTCCATTCAATAGCTATGACAATAATAAATACTTAATAGCTGTTTTTATTTCATTGGAGACAATTATCTTCTTGTACTGTTTCCTTGGCAATAGTGATTAAACCTTCACATATATAGAAAATATTCAAAACCACTCCTTCCTGATAAATGCTTTTTGAAAACATGGATTCCATATATTTTGGAATTTATGTCTCTTTCTATTGCCAGAATATTCCTCATATTATTAGGACATACGTTGATCTATATCTAGTTCATATCATTTTCAGATGTATTTAATTATGACTCTATTCTATCCAATTTTCACATCAGTATGTCATTTTTAAAATATATAGCATGAAAATTTGCATTGTTTCAAATGTATTTTTCTTAATTTACACTTTTCCCCCCTATATAATCCTAAACTATATTTTTTTATATAGTTTTTTTCTTTTTTTCTTTTTTTCTCTCCCGCCCCCCCCCAATGGCACTGCAGAATTTGGAGACAGGTAATCCAAAATTGTTTTAGGTATCTATTAGTATTGGAAAGGCAAATTAAGCTTCTTTACTTATAAACATAAACCAAAAGAAAACTTTTCATTACCTTCTTCTGTTAATCCCAGTAGCTAGTGAAGTTTCTCCTGTGCTGCCAAGAGAAAGAATAACATTTTCAAATATTACAGTTCTAAATCAGTATTCCTTTAAAAGGTCATAAATGGACCTTATCTTCTCCATCACTTTACAAAACTCAGATATGGTCCAGCAAAACCAGTATTAGCCAAAGTTCAATAGAAGAGCTTCCAATAAATAAATTATATTTTGAATCTTTTAAAAAAATTTCAGATACAGATAACTAATTATTATTTTATAATTTTTATTAAAAAATGTAATATCAGTAGTAAAGGACAATGCAAACTAAACTTAGAAGGAAAAAGAAAACCAGACAATAGAAAGTGCAAGAAAAAAAGAAAGATGAAAAGAACAAAAGAAATATTTAAAGAAGTGACTTCCAATCTTCATCACAACTGCAAACAAATTTAGTAATTCTTTATCTCCTATAAAGTTACATGTATGTTTTTCTTCTTCCAATAACCCATCCCTTACTCATACATAAACCCATAAATCATTAACATTTCAGTCTTGATATCAGCAAACAATTCATAAAGTGTTCCCAGAGTTTTATAGGAAAATGTCTTGTTTTAGTCTTGGTCAGACCAGCCAACTTTGTACTCCTTTTGCTTCTAACAGTCTTGGCTTTTAATTTGTTCAGATATTGTTGTAGAATTTAATGTCTCTTCAAATTTTCTTTTTCCCCATCTCAAGGGTCTCTTTGAAGGTTAGGAAACCTTTTTGGTAAGTCCAGAAAGGAGTCATTATCCAGCTTGTTCTGTTGACTTATCGTTTGTATTTCTACTTTAACTCTCATCTCACTTTTTAAAATTTTTCCAGTATTTCAACAATTTCTTTATATTCTAAAATTTCTGCAGCAGGTGAGTTTGTTTCAACACTTTATCCTGTAGACCTTTCAAGGTATTCTCTCCCATATCTGTTTTTTCTTCTTTAACAAATTTTGAAAATGTTGTATGTATAGAAGCAAAAGTCATTGCTGACATTGTAGCTGCTATTTTCTGATCCCATTCTTCAAACAGCTCCTGAAGTATTTCACACACCATTTTCTGTCCTTTTGTTCCAATCCCGAGCAAAAACAAAAATGAAGTCTTTCTTTCTTTCTTTCTTTCTTTCTTTCTTTCTTTCTTTCTTTCTTTCTTTCTTTCTTTCTTTCTTTCTTTCTTTCTTTCTTTCTTTCTCTTTTTCCTTTTTCCTTTTCTGCGTGGAATCTTTTGGTCTGCTCTAATGTCCAAGTTCTGAAATAATAATAAGTCTAAAATTTCTGTTATGATTTAACATAGACTAAACAATTTAGTTCCCATTAGGTGCTGTTTACTTATATAACTATTTCAAATTATAATTATAGCAAAAGCTCCACATTTTTCAGGTCCTTAATTCATTTATAATTTTCTTAAGTTAAAATCTTATTTAGCATTTTTGCCATTTATTTCAAAATCTTTAAATTCTGAAGCTTATAGTTAATTTTTCTTTTATTCTGGAGTGAAGTTAAACTCATCAGGTGTCTTTGCAAACTTGTCATTTTAAATTTCTTTATTAGCATAGTTAAATAGTTAATTGACAAAAGTGACTAGAAAGTGAGGTTAAGGAACCTAGGATTCTGTGGCTTCCTTGTGGTTGAAAGCTTGATGACTTTTCTTAGTCTCCTAGCTCTCAAACCAACATGAAACCACTATCCCGATGTCTCTTTGTAAGAAGCACAAGTGTACACTCTCTCTTCTTCTTCTTCTTTACCAGAGAGGTACAGTATATTGGGACTAATCTACTTGCTGGTCCTTCAATTGTGGCTGCAAATTTGGAGATGTGTTACCTGCCATTATCCACCCACTTATTAATATTTATTTTTTTATGACTTAAGAATATCCCAACCCTATGCCATGACGGACTTTATAGACATTATGGACCAATTGCAGTGTCAGTTGTTCTTCATATCCCATGCAGTTCAATTCAGAAGATATCCAGGTGCTATCAGAATGCATTCCTATAATCTCTGACTATTAGCTACACTGGCTGTGGCTTTTCAAATTGGAGATCAAATAATCTGAAGAAAAATATTTTTTCATCTCTTGGAGCCCTCCTAGGAAAAAATAAAGGCTCCTCTTCTAGCTGGTAATCATATTTTGTACCCACTATCTGAAAATGAAGCTAATATTTCATTCAGCAGAGTATATAAAATGTGCCTTGAGCAAGATTTCAGGGCTGGAATAACATTCTTTCCAAGGTCTGTTTTCTTGAGTGATTGAAAGAGTTTCTAATTACTATGCAATCAGTATGAACTATTAGATGATCCAACTACCAATTAAGATGATGAGTAGAAGATATGTAACAGCTGAAGAAACACTTGTGAAGTGCAATCTTATACATACTTAGCTGGACTAAGTACACTGTGTTTTAGTCTTATTTCTAGGTAACTGAGCCCAGAATTATGATATTAGGACTTGAATAATCAAATAGAATGCCTGCTCCATTATATCTTTGCTTGTGAACTGAGATTTAATAGAATAATGTTCTTAAGGGAGCCACATCTGCCAGTGATTCATTATGTAATGATTCAAGAGAAAAAAGTCTGGCTATGGAATTGAAAGTTATGAATAGTTGTTCTTAAATGTTGTTCGTCTATTGGTAAAATTGATTTTTGTAGGAATCCGGTAACAGTTTCAGATGTAATTGTCCATCAGGCCTTTCTTTTAACTGGTACTACTGCACATTTCTATCAGAGTGATAATCCTATCCTATGTTCATAATTTATTATTTTAGCAATTTTTAATTGCACCTGTTTTAGGTTTTTTTTTTCAATAGCTTGTTCACACACTTTGGGAATATTAAAAAATAGAAATGTAATATAAATTTAATGAATAAATATATTCATTACAAGTTCCTGAATCTTCTATCTTCATCTATCTATCTATCTATCTATCTATCTATCTATCTATCTATCTATCTATCTATCTATCTATCTATCTATCTATCTATCTATCA
>QLTV01000602.1:91429-116469 GCA_003457575.1 Thermophis baileyi | reverse complement strand
GTTTTTGTGTGTGTGTGTGTGTGTGTGTGTGTGTGTGTGTGTGTGTCTGTGTCTGTGTCTCTGTGTGTGTGTGTGTGTGTGTGTTTGTGTTTGTGTGTTTCAGCATAACTTTGGAACGTCTTGAGCAATTTCAACCAAACTTGGTACACAGATGACTTACCCTCTGGAAACAAATACCGTGGGGTAGGACACCCCTAGTACCCCTTGGTGTGTGTGTGTGTGTGTGTGTGTGTGTGTGTGTGTGTTCCAGCATAACTCTGGAAGGCCTGGGTCATTAAGGAGAGCGAGTGTGGCGTCCTAGAACGCATGGAAGGGGGAAGGGAGAGGACAGGGATCATGGGCATGGGAGTAGAGGGAAGAAAGGCCCCTCCCAATGGCTCCCTGTCAGAGGCAGATGGCGCCCCCTGGTGGATTTGGGGCAAAGTGCCAGGATCGTAGAAAGGGCGGGAAAGAGGAGCGCATGGGAGGGGGAAGGGAGAGGGCAGGGATGATGGGCATGGGAGTAGGGGGAATAAAGGCCCCTCCCAATGGCTCCCGTCAGACAAACGCTTCGACGTCTATAAATACCCGGGCAATGCCGGGTTATCAGCTAGTTAGGAATAGAATAGAATGGAATGGAATGGAATGGAATGGAATGGAATGGAATGGAATGGAATGGAATNACTGGATGTTCTTTTTAATCACCAGGCTTTCAAAAGCTAGCCATCCAAATCGCCTAATTGCAAATATAAAAATATAATAATAGAATTTTGCACATAATATATTTTATGGCGCTGAATACTTTTTAGCTATTTTTCAGTAGTATTTTTCCCTTATCTTAGATAATTCCAAGCTGTACCCCCCATTTACTCTTTATATCTCTTCACAGAATATGTTCCATAACAAATGCCTTCACTGATCAATACTTTACTTTTTCTTGTCAATTGCACTTTCTAAAAATGTTTTCTTCTAGTGAGATGGACAAATATACTATTTCATGTAAAATGTCCTCCATTTACATCTGCAGTGTGAACTGTGGGTTTCCTTCATGACTGATGGATTATGAATATGTTTGTCTGTTTTTTGTTTTGTTTTATTTGTAATATGATGTCATTTAACTCTGAACCTAGCTTTGGAGACACAGTAGTCTTCAATATTATTAAACATTGTAGTCAGAAATTATGCATGCTTTATTCTTCTCAATTTTTATGATTGCAAAAGTTTAAGAAGTATGTTGTGCTTTCAGCTTAGAAATCTTAGTCCTCTGGCCAGGGGTCTCCAACGTTGGCAACTTTAAGACTTGTGGACTTCAACTCCCAGAATTCCTCAGCCAGCTTCTGGGAGTTGAAGTCCACAAGTCTTAAAGTTGCCAACGTTGGAGACTCCTGTTCTGGGAAGGCTCTCTTACCATCTTTTACTAATATTAACCAATCTTATCCAAATTAGTGATATACTCCTGCATTTAGGTGTTTTGTTTGCAGAATATTTCAATATATTGGCTTGTTTGGAGTGGGGGATTTAGAATAAAACCAAATGAAATTATAATACTTCATATAAGCCATGTAAGCTAAAATTGAATATTTTCATTTACTTTCTTTTGTTCATAGTAAACTCCAGCCAGGCAAATGCACTCTAAGGAAATACATTCATTTTGCATTTATCCATTATAGAAACATAACTTACAAAATCCTTCCTGCTCTTTCTAAAATTAATTACACCTGCTCTTAGTCTGCAATTCAAGACTCATACAACTCTGCAAGATAAAATCAGGAGGAACTGTGAGAAAAAATACAAACACAATATAAACACACTGGCGCCAAAATGTAAACTTTGCATGTCACATTATAAAGACTCAGATTGAAACATAAAAGTAAACAGTGGAGACTGATCATATACTGCTGTCAGAAATGAATTAGAAAATGTTTCAAATAACATTAACCACAGTTTTTACTCCTTATCTTTCATCTAGTTTCAGTTCTATCCCCAAGCCTTCACATAGGACTAGTATAATAGATAAATAGATAAATTTATCTAGATCACTAGTGTCTTAGTACCGGTACCAGCTGAAACATGAAACATTGGTCTGTAATAAAACTGAGTTAGATTATTTTCAGATTTTGAAAACTGCTTTCAAGTTGACCAAAATCCTAAAACATTTGGAAGGAGAATATCATTAAGCAAGGTCTTACCAGTTATAAACTTTTTCTACTCCTTTCTCTAATGAAACAAAGGTGGTTGCTACTTGAAATGATGGTAAAGTGGCAGTAAAATATAATATATAAATATAAGAAGCTTTATACTTTCTAACTCACTTCACTAGTATTTCCTTCCATCAACTGAAAATTTCTATACTCTATAGTATAGTACCAAAAAGAAAAGCTATTGTCTCATACTCTTTGCACAGGATATTCTCAACTACTTGTGCTTCTTTCTTTCTTTCTTTCTTTCTTTCTTTCTTTCTTTCTTTCTTTCTTTCTTTCTTTCTTTCTTCTCTTTCTTCTCTTTCTTCTCTTTCTTCTCTTTCTTCTCTTTCTCTCCTTCTTTTTGAAAAATGGGCAGAAACAAAGTATTGGGCTAGAGATACCCATCATGTTTATCTTACCAGTAAGTTTATGAGAAAATTCAATTCCTAAGAAAGGAATTTCTCATTACTGGGTGGTTGGTTTGAACTTGAAACTTTTGCACTCAAACTATCAATAAGAAAGACAGTTATTGTTTTGTGAAGGAAACGTGGAAAAATTGGTAGAATTGCCAAAAAGAATAATTCTAAGGCACAGAATGCAAGGAGATAAAAAGTGACAAATGCTAAGTCTTACTAGGTCAAACTAGAAAAGTGCAGAAGCTATCATTAAGTTTTCCAGTCTAGTAGATCTTTACTGTCAGTTTTTCTCCTCATTGACAGATATTGAAGAAATTAGCAAATGGCTGGTTTTCACTGAAAGTAGAAATCACTGTAGCTGAAATAGCAGAATATGTTCTGGCTGTCTATTCTTCTAAAATCTATTTTTAAAACTAGTTCAGTATTATGTCCTCATCTGAAAGTTGTATAAATTGTACAATTCAAGAATTTGGATAATATCATGAAAGGCATATATGCAAAAGTCAAATATTGCTCAAATTGCATTGAAATGGCCACAAAGAATTGTGTTTCATATGAAGTTCAAATCCTATTTTTCAAATAACATATCAAATTGTGAGTTTAATACTCGAACACATAATATTTAGGTTTTTGTTCTTCAAATTTAAATTAGCAGATGTCATCTCTTGAGTTACATGAAAGTTATGAATTGGATTATGCAGATAAATATCTTGAAGCATTTTTCTGTAACTTTCATAGTGCAAATAACTTTAAGCATAATTATTGCATTCAAAACAAAATAGCAAGTTCATTGAATATAACTTTTCCCCTTAGTTTTTAAAAAAGAAGGCTTTGTCATTAGGAAAATTTAATAATGGAAAATATTAAACAGTCATAATGAATGGTAATTCTCTTTTTAAAAAATTCTGAATCTCTGCTTTTCAGTTTATTTTTGGTTTAAAATAAAATAAAGTAGAAGCAGGATACAATTGGTGCTTCAGAAGATATTTAAAATAAAAAATAGAACAGAAGATGATGGTTCAGTTTACTCCAAACAGTTTTGAATGCTGTGAACATATTCTGCCATTTTTAATTTGGACAGTTGTCCTTGCCATAATTATAAGCTCAGCACCATGGCCCCCAGATGGTTAATCTGTTAAACTAATCTCAGTGTATAGAACACTTTGACTAGAAAGAGAGTCCTCCTTCTCTTCCTCCTCCTTCTCATGATATTTTTAATATGTAAATAGAACTGGGAGGCCTCTCAATGAAAAAAACTGTATTTTTTCCTTCCACCAAGAAGATCCAAATTAGGGTGCAAAGAAATGGATTCTGTCAGTGGTTTATTATGGAAACATTTTTTAAAGTGTCGGGCTAAGGATGGAAATTGAAGCTGTTTGACTCCCAGAGATCGTCATTCTTACTCTTAACTTGGGGAATGGGGAGAGTGATTGAGAACTATGTCAACACAAATTTTGCTACTAAATTTTAATGATACAATTTCCTGATGCTTTGGGGAAATAAATGCATGCAGGCAGTAGCCCCCCCCCCCCCGGTTTAAGATGGTGGCCAATCCCCAAAGTAAGCTGATTTTGAAGTTATGAATACTTGGAATGTACTTTTCACTTCCTTGATTGGGGGATTGCAGAAAGATATACAGTAAATTCTACAGTAAATTCTAAAAGTTAAAAAGTGCTAGATTATGTTAATAAAAGATTTAGTTAGAAGGAGCTCATTGATTTTGTGGGGTTTTTTTTTTTTTTTTTGCTTAAGACAAGGAGAGTTCGCTAAGCAGTATCATTTAAGTTAGTATTTTTTACAACTGTTCTGAATTTCTGCCAGCACCACCATCCAGGCCTTTGTATTTCCTTTATAGCTATAGGCCATATTGAAAGCAGGCTCATACTCTATAGGATTAAGGCAGAACTGTTTCTGGCAAAATTGCTGTGTCAACATAAAATGATATAAATGGAATGACTTTTGAATTTACATTTCTTTATTAAATTAGAAAAGAAGATACAAGGTGCACATGACTGAGGAGCTGATGATATATAATGGAAATTAATTAATTCTTACAAAGCCAAATAATGGTTATTTATTTGAATTGCTGGGGGTGGAATTTTTTAGCAGGCCTTGCTTCCTTAATACATTTAACACTTCAAAGACTACATTTAAATTCAATCTAGCATAAATATAAAATTATACACAGAATTGTGTGTGTGTGTGTGTGTGCTGAAATGCTGAATGAATATTTTATCAAGAGTCAATTTTCTTTACCAAATATCTATTGAAAACAAGATACTGCTTAGCATAACAAGTGATGAACTATGTATGGCCCATTATAAGACCAAGAATTACCTTTAAAATACTATAGCCTTCCTGAAAGTGAAGTGGTTTGGAGGCTCTGAACTTTAAATTATATTACCATACTAGCTGCTTAACATGGATTTCAGTAAAGATTGCATCTGTTTATGGCTTGCCTACATCTATAAAGCATAGATTTTCAGACATTGGCCTAGATTTCTCTAGAGTTAACAAAACATAAACAGTTTATAAGAGATCATGCAATAATAAATAATATATTGAATATCAACGATAAATATCAGAAAAGGATCAATCCAGATTTCTCTCGTATCAGCATTAAATGTTTTATGAAGAAGAAAATACCAATAAATGTATTCAGTGGAGAGCTAACACTTCATAGCAAGATTTAATTATTAATAAAACTAAGATAAAATCTTTGGAAACTCTTACTTTGCAATGTTCCAGTTTACCTAATAGGTTTTAGTGTCTATAGCAGTGATGGTGAACCTTTTTGACACCGTGCGTGCGCTCGTCTGGGACTACCACACGCACGAAGGCCAGCTGATCGTCGCACGTGCATGCATGCCAGAAACCCAGAAGAGAAACGGGCGATGCCATGCGCGTGCCAGGCGACATGGTTCCATGTGCCACTTCGGGCACGTGTGCCATAGTTTCGCCATCACGGGTCTATAGTGTAGTAGCAAAAAAATGCAGAAATAATGAAGAATATTTGACAGAATTTGAAAATCTTTTAACACGCAATTCAGAACATTTGGTGAGCCGTATTTCTACTGTTGGTGAATTATGACTCAGAATCCAACCAACTAAAGATTGTATGATTAAATAGATGCAGCATTGGAATGCAGTATTGAATATTCAACAATGGGAATTTCAATGGAAGATTAAATTTACTCCAAATATTATTGACCTGTGAAATTGACATGTTTTATCATAGCTACATAAATTCAGTGTTAATTGTTAAAGTGATAAATGTATTTTCAAAAAAAGTGTTGGAAACATAATTAGCATGACAGATAACTTGTTTTATATTTGCTGGCATGCTATGCAGCACAACAGTTGGAAAATGATTCATATTAATATGAATTGAAGAATCCATATACAGGTAGTCCTCAAATTACAACAGTTCATTTAGTGACTGTTCAAAGTTACAACCGCACTGAAAAAAGTGACTCATGATCATTTTTCACAGTTACGACCTTTGCAGAATCCCCATAATCATGTGATCAAAAGTCAGATGCTTGGCAACTCGTTCATATTTGTGACTGTTGCTGTGTCCCAAGGTCATGTGATCACCTTTTTTGACCTTCTGACAAGCAAAGTCAATGGGGAAACCAGATTGACTTAACAATCAAGTTACTAACTTATCAACTGCAGTGATTCACTTAACAACTGTGGCATGAAAGGTCATAAAATTGGGAAAAACTCACTTAACAAATGTTTCACAGATGACAACAGAAATGTTGGGCTCCATTGGGCCATAAGTTGAGGACTATCTGTACATAAGGATAATATTTGTGTCCTTGGTTGATTCTGATTCCTAGATAACTGGGTTAAGATATTAGTAGTACATATTATGAACAAATTATGCACAAAGCCTCTTCATTTTGTGCATAATTATATTATGGTGAGACTGGACAATATTTTCTTAGAATCATATTTTCCCATGGTAAACTCTTAGATGCTTAGTGGCAGCTAGGGCTGAAGCAATAGGGCTAGAATAAAAAGATCAAGAGTTGGGACATCAGTTCTCAGACATACTTCCCCTTCCCTATTTTTTACACTTTTCCCCCACTCTTTCCAAAAAGGTAGCCCTTACAAGATGACAATACTTAAAGCCACCAGTTATCCAGCATCCTAAGATCACAAATCTTATGTTTTACTTTACTGTAGGCCTCTATTCATGAGTATGTGGTTGTGCAAGATGCATTTAATTATTTCAGTTACTGTATGTTTCACATCCAGCCTTCACTCATATTGTTTCACTTTCCATGACTTCAGTGCCAGCTGAGCCACAAATAAATACATATGTCAACAAATATCTTAAACTGCTTTTCACTCACTATATCCCTATAACTCTCTGCTGTACCCTCACGCTTTGCTTGATTGGGAACATACCTATGACTTATTCCACTTTTATATATTTAAAAAAAAACTATATAGGGAATAGAAATGGGAAATGAATTACTCTCCCTCATATATTAAAAAAAACCTGTTTGTTCATTTTTTCATTTCCTTATGATATACATAGATTTGGATTTCTTTCCTAAGATTGAATTTTATTCTTAAATAAAACTGAAGGCCCTCTGAATTGGTCTATGGTAAATGAACTGGTTTTGAAATAACTGCAATGGTGTCCACACAAATTTTGTAGTTGGTGTATACTGTAGCTTGTTTATAATCTCACCCTAAATACTGGTTTTAAATAAATGTATGCAAAATTTCTGACACAAACAAAATCAATAAAAAGAAATACTAAGCATGTTCAAAGTATATTCCTATTACTGCTAATTAAACCCAGCCAGTCATACATGTGGGACTGACATTGTTATTATGGAATCTAGTAAGTTTTCAGTTTTGGCACCTTTCTTCTTAGAAATTATGTCTACCAATGAAATAATAATTTGAAACAGCATGCATAAAAGTGCTCAACTCTAAAGAAGTATCTGTATCATTTCAACACATATAGTCATTCATATTCTTGACAGGCAACTATATGAAATTGCAATTGCATGCTTACGGCGTGGTTTTTCTCCCCCCATTATCATTTTCTCCAAAAAATGCATTCCTAATTAGCTCCTCAGGGAGCTGACTTCAAATGTATAATATTTTAGGTATACATAATTTCATTAAGTTAGTCCAACCAGGTTTCTGGCAAGAGTGATTATGATAAGGCAGAGAGGGATACCATTTTCCTATAAGTTCTAATTCACAAACGTTATCTAAATAAATATGTGCATACCTTTGATCTCTTCAACAGGTATTAGAGACATTTTCACTTACATTCATTTATTTTGTCCATCCCTTTTCTAAGGAACTGGAATATGTAGCAGAAATATTTTTCTAATATACTCACACATACACACAGAAACACACACAAATGCACACAAATGTAGAACAGATGCTTTGGCATAGCAAGATTAAAATATTGTAAGAATGCATCATACTTGCTCTTGAAAATATGACTCATAAGTGGTTGAAACCCATCCTGAATATGCCTCAGAATGTTCAGATCAAGTTTTACAATTGATGAATGTAACATTTAAACCAACCTCCAGAGGAACCTTTTGGAGGGGAGAGAAGTATTCCAGAAGCAAATTATTTCGATAGGGAATTATCTTCCATAATTGGAGTTTAGGATATTTTACTGTTCAGAAGGAGCTGCAAGTATTCAGGAGTTATTTCTTTCAATATGCAGTCAACAATTTCTGACTTTAGTTGATCTATGTTTTGTCACTAATTTCAACTGAAATAACAACTGGTTTTGTTTACTCATTTAATTTATTTTGTTTAGTTGGTCTATGTTTTGTCACTAATTTCAACTAAAACAACAACTGGTTTTGTTTTACTTGTTTAATTTACTTTGTTAAATGTGCTTTGCAGTGTTAAATGTTCATGGTCATTACTACGGTATTAGAAAGGAATTGAAGCATAAATATTAAAAGCAACCCAATAATAAGCAAAAGAAATAGATAAACTACACAACGGAAAAGAATAAACTTGTTAATATTTCCATATAAATCTCCACTCCAAGTGATTCTGTCATTTCCAGGATTTAAGGTGTATAGATAATGACTTTATTTATAGTTACAGTATATAGTAGTCAGTATTCAAATAATGTATGTAGATCAGATAGCTTACAAAAAGGATTTTGTAAGCTATAAGGAAATACTTACAAAATTATTCATAGTTTGAAAAAGAATCAAAATTTGAAATATTTTCCCAAATACAAGAACTTGACTCACTCAATTAAAGTGGCTTTATAGCAACATAAGAAAAGAAAATATTGCAATTATGAGTAAAGTGGAGGGCACTAGAACTATAGCATTCCCATCAAAATGGCAGTGGTATTCTTTGGAACTAAGAACAATAGCTAAGTGTAGCAAAATTTGAAATACAAAACAAACAAACAAACAAACAAACAAAAAGACTTAGACTGAATCTGATCAGACACAGGTGAACACTAATTTATCAAACCTACTCTTTTGTCAGTGAGGAGGACAAACAGACAGTTTTACATCTCCATCACTAATTCATAATATCATCCAGCAAGCAATATTTCAAGTAATGAAGGAGATGTTACATTCTAAACATGACAAAATAACATCTTCAATGGTCTGCAATAATAAATATATAATTTGTGAACCAAATTTAAAAGCAAAGTCATCTGCATTTGGTTTCACCCTGACTTTAATTCTGAAGATTGATTGCTACATTGAATTTATGTCCTGCCACAATCAAATAGATATTGTTGGCAGGTTACATTCAAAATATTTTGTCAGCATGTATGCACGGGGCAGGTCAGACAGGTTTCTATTACATAGAAGAGGTGACCCTGCAGAATTAGTGCTGCTATATTAGCAGGAACAATTTACTAGTTTCATATAAATCCCTATTATCAATGAGAAAATCTTTGATATACTTGAGAAAGGCTGTGAAATACAATTTGGTAGATCATTTTTGATCTTTTGATGATATCATTCATGTATAAAATTGATTATCTGAGTTGAGAGTTGGAAAAATTGTTTTTGCATGTTTCTAGAGATTTGTGCTAGAAAATTATAGCTCCAGGACTCTTTGAGTTCCAGTAGCAATTGAAAGCTTAGTTCTATTTCCCCTGCTATTTAAAATATACACCAAAATACCCAAAACATTAATAATCTACGAAGGTAAGTTGAGCAGACATCAATATATCAATGAAATCAGCCTTCCTTTTTGTTTCCATCTAACAGAATAAGACAATGGTTATCATCAACTGACAACAAAATGTGGAAATCAGAAGAAAAACATTTTTGTTTAATCAGTAACTTCCAACCAAAACTTCAAATTTTTCAATACAGAATATTTTAGTGCAGCAAAAGAATAAAAAAAAGGCTATAGAAAGGAGAGAGAGAGGAGAGAGAGAGAGAAAGGAAGAAAGAAACATAAATTATGCCTTCTAACCTTCTTTTATATATTTATATAAAAGCATAATAGTTATATCACTTCTCTTTCATGCAGGAAACTGGGATTTGTTGTATAGAATAGCTGTATAGAATATGCTAAAACAAACAGACGAACATGGTTTGGGTAGGGCTAGCAGATCTGGTTGCAAATACAGGTAGTCCTTGACTTACAACAGTTCATTTAGTGACCATTTGAAGTTAAAGCGATACTGAAAATAGTGACTTATGACCAGTGGTGGGATTCAAATTTTTTTACTACCTGTTCTGTGGGCATGGCTTGGTGGGCATGGCAGGGGAAGGATACTTCAAAATCCCCATTCCCTCCCCACTCCAGGGGAAGGATACTGCAAAATACCCATTCGCACCCCACTCCAGAGGAAGGATCCTGAAAAATCCCCATTCCCACGCCACTCCAGGGGAAGGATACTGCAAAATCCCCATTTCCTCCCCACTCCTGGGGGAAGGATAATGCAAAATCCCCATTCCCACCCCACTCCAGGGGAAGGATACTGCAAAATTCCCATTCCCTCCCCACTCCAGGGGAAGGATACTGCAAAATCCCCATTCCCTCCCCATTCCAGGGGAAGGATACTGCAAAATCCCCATTCCCTCCCCACCCCACTAACCTGCTTTCTAGCTCCATTCTCCTGTGCAGGGCAACAAAAGAAAACCCAGCCGATCAGCTGGGAGGCTGGGAGGCAGCGAATAGATTGATTGGGTGCCCAAGCCTTACAGGCTAGGCCTCCCTGCAGCCCCCTGGGAGCATAAATGGGCCATGGGGGGGCCGTGCCGTACCCCCGTGCTCCATTTTGGGCCTAGTGGGCCTCCCTGCAGCCCCCTGGGAGCCAAAATGGGCCACGGAGGGCATGCTGCACCCCCCATGCCCCATTTTGGGCCTAGTGGGCCTCCCTGCAGCCCCCTGGGAGCAAAAATGGGCCTGGGATGGCCGCACTGCACCCCCTGTGCCCCGTTTTGGGCCTAGTAAGCCTCCCTGCAGCCTCCTGGGAGCAAAAATGGGCCATGGGAGGTGCTGCACCACACCCCCCTGTGCCCTCATTTTGGGCCTAGTGGGCCTCCCTGCACTTACCTGGGAGCCAAAACGGGGCACGTGGGGACTCCTGGAAAGAGTGGGGCGGGCAGGGGCGTGGCCAGCCAGAGGTGGTATTTGCCGGTTCTCTGAACTACTCAAAATTTCCACTTCGCTAGAACCGGTCCGAACCGGCTGAATATCACCTCTGCTTATGACCATTTTTCACACTTATGACCATTGCAGCATCCCAATGGTCACTGATTTACATTCAGATGCTTGCCAACTGACTCATATTTATGATGGTTGCAGAGTTCAGAAGTCATTTTGCAACCTTCTGACAAGCAAAGTCAATGGAGAACCCAGATTCACTTAACAACTATGTTACTAATTTAACAACTGCATTGATTTACTTAACAAATGTGGCAAGAAAAGTCATAAAATGGGACATTTGTTAAGTGAATTCGCTTAACAAATTTTTCACTTAACAGCATAAATTTTGGGCTCAATTGTGATCGTAAGTTGAGGACCACCTATATCGGAAAAGAAGTACAAAAGATCACCAACTCATCTTTCCATATAAAGGTTATCTGGATTTTTTTTGGTAAGAATATATATAAGTGACAATAGATTATAATTTCTTATTGTTTCTGTTATATTGCTAGGAGATAAAATTTATAAAATATTTGTATATTTCATATTTCATGAGCCCTAGTGGCGCAGTTGTTATAATGCAGTACTGCAGGTTACTTCTGCTGACTGCTGGCTGCCTGCAGTTCGGCAATTCGATTCTCACCGGCTCAAGGTTGACTCAGTCTTCTGAGGTCAGTGAAATGAGAACCCAGATTGTTAGGGGCAATATGCTGACTCTGTAAACTGCTTAGAGAGGTAAAGCACTCTGAAGTGGTATATAAGTCTAAGTGCTATTGCTATTGCTATAAGCAAATAATAACAGTAAAGAGAATGGCAAAAAGGTATCACCCATATGAATTTGTTTGCTTTTTTAAAAAAATACAGCTATAATTGATTGTTATATGCAGATATCCTGCTTAAATTCTACACATTAGGAAGAAAAAAGTTATACAGCCGCAAAAGATTTTATATAATATCTTTCCAAACACTAGATAGCATTGTGCAATTTGGCTTAATTGATTAGATTTGTAATGTTCAGTATATTTTATTTTTTATTAAACTTATATGCCATCAATCTCACTGTTAAATATTTCTCTTATCCCAATGATGTATTCTCTTCTTTTATTTTTGCAACACTACAAATTGACCATGGCGGAAAACTCCTTATGTTTTTGATCAGTTTGAATTCTAATCAATGAATGTTTGATATTGCCTACTTACATTCACAGCGTGGTCTTAAGAATCTAAATATGTCATCCAGTTCAAGTATATTGCCTATCTTTTTTCTAGGACTACAGATAAATTTAACTGAGGGAGAAGGCTGGTTAAGAAATGTGAATATAAACGATAGATAGATAGATAGATAGATAGATAGATAGATAGATAGATAGATAGATAGATAGATAGATAGATAGTGATTTTTATTTACCAGGAAGGTAAATAAAAGGATACAATCTCATTTTTGGTCATTAATTTCAAAGAATGAGCTCACAACCTAGAGCTTCTGGCCTAGACAGGATTTCTATTACCACAAACTCATCTTGTTCAGATTATAACTGTACAAGACAACAAGATGAAAGTCTTCCCAAAGCTACATTTTACAACAGGCTATTCATGTCATATGCAGCTTCCAAAGCCAAATATATACAGCTTTGAAAATGGGAATCAAAAATTGGGCAGCTGTTGTTAGGTTTGCAGTGTTTATCAACACATAAAAAAGCACTTAAGTACTGCCAAAGGGTTAAGGAAAATAGAGAAAAAACCCCTGGCTTACTATTTTACAAAAGAGCAAAAGTGATAGCAATATTTAATCTGAAGTCACATAAATATTCCAATTTTATGAGGAGATATATTGGTAAACAAGAAAGAACAAATTTGTAATGGAACAAAATACTGTATGAAGGCATTTTGTAATGCGGTCATTTATCATTCTAATTGTCAAGAATATAAATCTGGCTGAATTCTGCCAATGAATATACCTTTCTTCCACTTGTTTATTTTTTAAAGACATGCTTTCAGAGATTTGAGTACCGTCTAAAAGTGACCAGTATTTTTAGTGTGGAGTGAAGCAAAACAGATTAAGTGGATACGTATTTGTAATATAATACTGAAGCATAGCATTTCTTGACTAACAGGACATACCTCAATCTTTCTTTAACCTAATTATTTTGTCTCCCTACCTTTCTAAGTAAAGCAATTCAAGTATTATCTAAGTGAGAAAGAAAACCTTGGAAGCATCTTCATTGGATATTTTAAGATTAATCAATTTTATATCTTCTATTTACCAAAAATTTTAGCTGTACACAGACTGTATGATTAGGGTTAAGGGCTATGAGATAAAGGCTTCAAAAATCTGGATGTATAGTAGCAGCAAAGGGTACAGTAAATATCAGATCTTGTAGGTTTAGGGCTTTCTACATATATAGAATTATGATATCAGTCTATAGAGTTAGACAGAAATTTGTATATCAATGATTTTCATAGCCCTGGATCGTATTTACAATGGTAACCAAGCATGTTTTTCTAGAGTGATCACAAGCTGACTACAATATCCTGGCAAATAATGATCGTATGTAACCATCATGCATTCATAAGAAATAAGAATGGTAAGTAGACCAGATGCTCTATTGCCGTGATGGCGAACCTATGGCACGCGTGCCACAGGTGGCACACAGTGCCCTCTCTGTGGGCACACGAGCCATTGCCCCAGTTCAGCTCCGCTGCACATGTGCGTGCGCCTCCCACCGGCCAGCTGGCCGTTGGGTCTCTGCTGCGCATGTGCGGGGGGCAGGGGGCGTGCGGGGGCTGCACGTGTATGCACGGGGCACATGTGGGGGGCGCATGTGCATGCAGGAGGTGTGGGGAGATAGGGTGCATGCGGGGCCACACGCGCATGCATGGGGACGGGGCGCATGCACGGGGGCCACGTACGCATTGCATTATGGTGGTTCGGACACACGCGCTTTGGGCACTCGGTCCGGAAAAGGTTAGCCATCACTGCTCTATTGTTTTACAATGATATCCTCAACATGTTTTCTTATAAATAGGTCTTATTGTATTCATTGAAAACTTATTTTAAGCTGTACAGTATATAATAAAACAAATGATAAATATTGTGTTTACAAGAAACTAGGTACAGGATCATAGTCTAATACATGTATTGTAGTATAACAGAAAAGTAATTTGTTGTAAGATCTACTTTTCTGTCAATAATTTACAGTATTTCTACTCTGGTGTTCATCTGTAGCTTAACTACACAATACACCAGGAGACAGATTTTACTGTATAATTTACAATGCTAAGGCAGAGGCCAAGTCTATGTTCAAAAATTTTCTCATAGTTGGTCTCTCCCAAACTCCTTTGTCCCCTCCCCCACTTTTTTTTTTTAGGAAACCCAATAGTAAAACATCTTGGCTATGAATAATGAACAGTTTTACTAGTACAATCATCATCATCAATTATACAGGGCTAAACAGCATTTCATTGGTGCAAAAATCACTTGAAACAACACTATTAAACTCAATGGGGGTGAATCCCCTTTTGTCTTGTAAAAAAAGGCTCATGCTGAGGACTAGCAGTTAGCTTCTCTCTTTCATGCACATTTCATCCATATTCATACACTCCGGGTGGCTCTATTCCCAAAGAATTTTAAAATTCTTTGCTATAGTTTGGGCAATCCTAAAGGTGATATTCATATAGTAGGCACAATACATTTTAACCCAGTTATTTAGCTCTCTCCACTGAATTTCATACATATTGCTGTTCTACATTTTTCCTCTTTGCTAACTAAACCTTTAACTCTGTCCTTACAGTACTCCCTTTTGATGTGGAGAGATAAATTTCTTCTGGGTAGAACAACACCTTCATTTCTCCTTTCTATGTCTTTTCTTATTCACAGATTGGCAGTCTTTCTTTCCTGCTGCAAAGAGAGTAAAATTCCCAATTCTGCTTTTTCCAAACTCTGCTTGTTACTTTTCATCTTATTCCTTGCCATAGAACTATTTACATCCTGGTACTTTTACTCCATACCTCTCTCCCTCACTTTTCCCCACACACTCTTACAACTCACTGTTATATTCTATTTTGCTAGTTGTTAAGTCTCTCTTCCATTCAGAGATTCCTAAGCCTAATCTCCTTGTCTCGTTTTTTTTCCGTGTCTATAGCAGCTGCAGCTTATTTCTTAAACTTGTCTCTGTCTTTGCCTCCTATTTACTTTCCTGTTGGAGATCCTATTCATCCCAACTCCCATAATAACAAACCTTCTGAACCTCAGTTGCACAGACCCTTTGCAGCCAGACTTTTTCCTCTACTAATTACTCCCAAACTGTATAAAACCTAGCAAGTTCCACTTCGTATAACATGTTGAACAGAATTAATTATCTCTCAACTCTAATAGCAACTATTTGAATTCTGCAAGCCGCTGCAACTAAAATGCAAAATGCTGCCTTACCCATTAGTGTAAGATCGCTTTTTATGTGTCCTTAATGTTTCCTAGTTTAATATGTTTGCCTTCAACTCTTATCAATTTGGGCGAAGGTTACTTTTGACAAAGCACTGCAAATCAATTTGTTTCTATTTTTCCCTGTAGGTCTTTGCTTGGCTTTATAATATTACTGATTAAGAACTTCACTGCATTTTCCATCCATCGATAGAATTAAGGTGGTAGTGTAGGAAGTTAGCACCTACCCCCGTCCTAGAGGAATGAAATATTTTAGGAAATATTTAAAAAGGCAGAATATTATATTTCCCTGGCTGAGAAATGGAGAAACAGTTTTTTAGGCAGAAAATAGACTAACTCTTAATAGCCCCCACCTTTGTCAATGGACCATTAAGATCAGAGCAAACTCACTCATCCCACCTTTGTCAATGGGCAGTCTATTCTACATAACAAAGATAGAATTAGCCCTCTGCCCATCTCACCACATGGCACCTGGGAAGATTGCATCAGCCAGCACTCAAACTAGCCTGGGACACAGACAAAACCTACAGAGTTAGCTAAGATCCCCACCCCCTGGGAGTCTGACAGCCAATGGGATACATTTCTTACACAGGAACAGGAAACTCTTAAGGTGGGGCCCAACAGAGAGTATAAAACTCAGGCACTCTCAGCATCTTGCCCCTTGTCTTCTTCTTCAACATCTTCGAGGCATGTGATTCCCCTTTTTCCCAGGACCTCAGACCT
Organism: Thermophis baileyi; assembly: GCA_003457575.1. Taxonomy (NCBI): domain Eukaryota; kingdom Metazoa; phylum Chordata; class Lepidosauria; order Squamata; family Dipsadidae; genus Thermophis; species Thermophis baileyi. Next base: position 100,084 of record QLTV01000602.1, on the reverse strand, counting down.
ATGGTCCTGCTGTCCACCATTAAACCATCTTTCCAAACAGCCTCCATGCTTCCAGTGTCTTTTTCCCCACTTGAAACCGAACCCAGAAGGATATTCCTTACAACAGTAGAATTGTTTTTTCTTAAAGCACTGCTTCCCTTTGGGTATCCTTTCTAAACTATATTATGTTATGGCTATAATTTTGTTATAATTTGTGATTTGAACTTTGAAATCTCTCAGCAATAGGGCCGAACTAGACATGCAATAGATCCTGTTTAGAATAAACAATCTGAAATTGCTGAGCTATTTCATCAGCTATTAACACTTTTTGATCCTCTTTTATAGCATCTAAATTGATCGAGTACTTCAGCCATTCTTTGTAGGATTTAGAGAGACTGCTGATAGAACTAAAATGGCATTTGATTGTTTTGCATTTGTATAGTACTGTTGATTCATATTCAAGAAACCAGAAAACTGGTTATTCAATGTAAATATACTATCAATTGTGTATATCAGGGATCCTCAAGCTTTTTAGATCCACCCCTTCATGAAATTTGAGATTGTTCACAAAATCCCAAACATTTATTATATGAAAATAATAAACATGAAAGTACTACTACTACTACTACTACTACTACTACTACTACTACTACTACTACTACTACTACTACTACTACTACTACTAATAATAATAATAATAATAATAATAATAATAATAATAAATTTCCCCCTTGTATAATCCAACAAACCGTGAAGGTCAGTACTGACCACTTTGGGGAACGTTGTGTTAGATTAACACAAGTACACATTTATCCTCGCTATTCTATGTTTAATTGTAATTAATCCCTATTACAATTATATGTATGGAGTGATATCAGTACTTTCCTCATCACCTATAGCATAACTGGAAGGTTGAGTGTAAAATATTTTTTTAGAAAATTGTGCTGTATTTATATGGCTTTGTAGTTATCATATTTATATGGCTTTGTATTTATTATATTTGTATATTTTATAGGCAACTCATAATCAGATAGTTTAGACTGACTTGGTTGATTTTTATCTGTGATATCTTTCTTTCTTGTTTTCCCTTCTATTTCCTGTTTTCTTCATTTTCCTTCTGTTTTCTGCTTTCTTTATTCCCAGTAAACTCTTTATATATGTGACATTTTAAGCTAGTAAGTGGACTTTCTATTCTGAAAGACGCAATTGTTCACTTACACATGTTTAAATAATTAAGATAAAATGAAATGTTTCAGGCTGCATTCCTTAAACCAGGGAGTAAGTTTCTTTGAATTCAGTAGCATATATTTCAAGTATATATTTATAGTGAAGAAATGGTAAGAAAGCAGACTGCATTATGCATCTAAAAATACAACAACTTTTAAAAATCTTGAATTATTGGAAAGGGAAGAAACAATGCCATAAAGGTATCATCAGATCATCACTTAGGAATGCAATCCTTCGCTTAGATTTCTATCCATTAAGCTTTAGATTTTGCTGGGTGGTATGTTTGTAGCACTTAACTGAGCTGAACATCTGTTCAATACATCAGAATATCTTCTCAGCAGTATTCTGAGATGTATTCACCAAATAGATTTACCAGTCATACTTACTTTCTTCAGAAAATTTCAGGGGAGCAGCAGGAAACTGCCATATATGGAATGACTTGATAATTTAGATTACATCTAAGTTACATACTTAATATTTATTTATAAGAAATTATTTATTTTTATGCTTAAGATACCATATTTGAGAACAGTGTTTGTCAACCTTGGCAACATTAAGCATGCTGGCTGGAGAGTTTGAGGGCTTGAAGTCCAGACATCTTAAAGATACTAAGATTGTCAAACACTGTTTTAGAGTATGCTGAATGACTTATTTTAGGATTCAAGTGTAACATTAAATACAACCTCTCTCTTCAAACTTTGAATTTTCTGCTACAGTAATTGGTCTGACCCACCATCCAAAATAAATAAACCCTCCCACAGACTTACTCTATCACAACAAAATAGTTTTGCAGATGTGAATGTTGTCTTTATGACAATAGATGACAAATTACATATAGCTTCTGTGTTTTAAATCTTCCCCTTCTTAGAAATAACTAGAAAGGAAACCATAGAGATCAATCAGTTTTTATATAATTTTAAGATTGTTTCCAGAGGCAAAAAAAGTTAGAATTTCCCCTCTAAATAGACTGCAAAAATATTGATGTTTTTCCCACTAAAAACAAATGTATATAATGGAGAGACCTTCAATTTATATTTATTTTGGTAGGCAACAATGCAGTGTTGCTTGAGGCAAGATAGATATTTGCTCTACTCCATGATACAATCTATAAAGCTTAAATTAGTGTATGTGTTAAATGTTGCAATAATGAAAAGCATTTTAATTTGGTGCTATGTTACTCAGTTTACTCTTTTCAGCTTCATAAATTAACCATGAAATCATTGACTACATTAACAAAGAAGACTATTACAAACAAAAAATTCATTTCAGACTTATTTTAGTGGCATTAGAACCAGCTTTAGCTAAACAAATTCTGCAACCCAAAACATTGTATCTTTCTTTGTTGTTGTTGTTAGTTGCGAAGTTGTGTCCAACCCGTCGCGACCCCATGGACAACATTCCTCCAGGCCTTCCTGTCCTCTACCATCCCCCGGAGTCCATTTAAGCTCACGCCGACTGCTTCAGTGACTCCATCCAGCCACCTCATTCTCTGTCGTCCCCTTCTTCTTTTGCCCTCAATCTTTCCCAGCATTAGGCTCTTCTCCAGTGAGTCCTTCCTTCTCATTAGGTGGCCAAAGTATTTGAGTTTCATCTTCAGTATCTGGCCTTCTAAAGAGCAGTCAGGGTTGATCTCCTCTAGGACTGACCGGTTTGATTGCCTTGCAGTCCAAGGGACTCGCAGGAGTCTTCTCCAGCACCATAGTTCAAAGGCCTCATTTCTTTGGCGCTCAGCCTTCCTTATGGTCCAACTTTCACAGCCATACATTAATCATGTCTATCTCACAGCATTAAACTTAGTTACATTCAAACTTCCCTGCACTGTACAATAACTGCAAAGCTTGCATTCACTTTGTAGGTAGTAAATGCATTTTGGTCCACCAAAATAACAAACTTCATCAAGGCATCTATGTGAACAAATCCATCTTCTCAACAAAGTGACAGTCATGGTTTCCAGGACGGCAGACTGGATTCTAAGTAATAAGATGTTTGTAAGCCATGCTGTAAATCCAGGTTGTAAAGTTGTCTACTTTTCTATTAAACCTTTTACTCTGTTTGAGACACAGTGAGCTTCCTTAAATTGGTGACAAGTGTTATGTTCTAACTGTTTCAACTGTGTTGCATGGTTCCAACCAGGTCCAGCGTTCGAGCGGGAACAAGCTCAAACGCTATTGGCTGGTCTATCTGACAGCTCCCTCTAAAAGGGCAAGCTGTCAGACTGCCCTTTGCTGGTTGCTTACACAAGAGCTGAACTTGACCTGCATATAGTTTTCTCAAGAGACAAATAAGATGGTCTGGTACTCCCATCTCTTTAAGAACTTGTCACAATTTGTTGTAATCCACACAATCAAAGGCTTTAGCATAGTCAATGAAGCAGAAGTAGATGTTTTTCTGGAACTCCCTAGCTTTCTCCATGATCCAGCGTATGTTGGCAATTTGATCTCTAGTTCCTCTGCCTCTTCGAAATCCTGCCTGTATTTCTGGTAGTTCTCGATCCACATACTGCTGGAGCCTAGCTTGTAGGATTTTGAGCATAACATTACTAGCATGTGAAATGAGTGCAATGGTGCGGTAGTTTGAACATTCTTTGGCATTGCCTTTCTTTGGAATTGGAATGTAAACTGACCTTTTCCAATCCTGTGGCCACTGTTGAGTTTTCCAAATTTGCTGGCAAATTGAATGTAGCACTTTTACTGGATCATCTTTTAAGATTTTGAATAGCTCAGCTGGAATACTGTGACCTCCACTAGCTTTGTTGTTGCTCAGATTTCCCATTTGACTTCACATTCTAGGATGTCTGGCTCGAGGTCAGTGACCACCCCATTGTGGTTATCAGGGATGTTAAGCTCGTTCTTGTATAGTTCTTCTGTGTAAGTTTGCCACCTCTTCTTAATCTCTTCTGCCTCTCTTAGGTCCCTGCCATTTTGGTCCTTTATCATGCCCATCTATGCATGAAATGTTCCCTTCATATCTCCAATTTTATTGAAGAGATCTCTGGTCCTCCCTATTCTATTTTTTTTTTTTATTTCTTTGCACTGTTCATTTAAGAAGGCATTCTTATCTCTTCTAGGTATTCTCTGGAATTGTGAATTCAATTGGGTGTATTTTCCTCTTTCTCCCTTGCCTTTCACTTCCCTTCTTTCCTCAGCTATTTGCAAAGCTTCCTCAGACAGCCATTTTGCTTTCTTCCTTTCCTTTTTATTTGGGATGGTTTTAGTTGCTACCTCTTGTACAATGTTGCTAACCTCCATCCATAGTTCTTCAGGCACTCTGTCTATCAGATCGAATTCCTTAAATCTATTTGTCACCTCTACTGTATATTCATCAGGGATTTGATTTTGTTCATACCTGAGTGGCCTAGTGCTTTTCCCTACTTTCTTCAATTTAAGCCTAAATTTTGCAATGAGAAACTCATGATCTGAGCCACAGTCAGCTCCTGGTCTTGTTTTTACTGACTGTATAGAGTTTCTCCATCTTTGGCTGCAGAACACATAGTCAATCTGATTTCTGTGTTGACCGTCTGGTCATGTACCTGTGTAAAGTCATCTCTTGGGTTGTTGGAAAAGAGTGTTTGCTATGACCATCATATTCTCTTGACAAAATTCTACCAGCCTATGCCCTGCTTCATTTTGTACTCCAAGGCTAAATTTGCCTGTTATTCCGGTTATCTTTTGGCTTCCTACTTTAGCATTCCAATCTCCCATGATAATAAGGACATCGTTATTTGGTGTTAATTCTAGAAGGTGCTGTAGGGCTTCATAGAACCCGTCAACTTCATCCTCTTCAGCACCAGTGGTTGGGGCATAGACTTGGACTACTGTGATGTTGAATGGTTTGCCTTGGATTCAAAATGAGATCATTCTGTCATTTTGGGATTGTATCCCAGTATTGCCTACTCTTTTATTGACTACGAAGGCCTACTCCATTTTGTCTGAGGGATTCTTGCCCGCAGTAGTATACCTGATGATCATCTGAATTAAATTCACCCATGCCTGTCCATTTTAGTTGGCTGATTCCTAATATGTCGATGTTCTGTCTTGTCATTTCTTGTTTGACCATGTCCAGCTTGCCTTGATTCATGGATCTTACATTCCAGGTTCCTATGGAGTATAGATCTTTACAGCATCGGACTTTCCTTTCACCACCAGATACATCCACAGCTGAGCGTCCTTTCGGCTTTGGCTCAGTCGCTTCATTCTTTCTGGCATTACTAGTACTAGCCCTCTGCTCTTCCCCAGTAGCATATTGGACACCTTCTGACCTGAGGGGCTCATCTTCCAGCGTCATATCTTTTTGCCTTTTGGTACTGTCCATGGGGTTTTCATGGCAAAGATACTGGAGTGGGTTGCCATTTCCTTCTCCTGTGGATCATGTTTTGTCAGAGCTCTCTGCTATGATCTGTCTGTCTTGGGTGGCCCTGCACGGCATAGCTCATAGCTTCATTGAGCTACGCAAGCCCCCTCGCCACGACAAGGCAGTAATCCATGAAGGGGTGTATCTTTCTAGTAAGTCATTATTTCACACATTAAAAATTGAAATTATATTTACAAAAAAGAACATTTTACTTATTGGTAATTGTAATTGTACCTCTTTAAAAATTATTTTAAAGATTTATATCATATCATTTGCACAAGTGTTAAAAGTGATAAACCATTTTAGTAGTATTTCAGAAACCTTGACTCTTTTAGAAAAATCCATGTTTATCATGTGAAGCAGAAACAGGATAAAATATGAGAATATAAAACAGTAAAAATGTGATTTGTTGGTTCTTCTAATTAGCAACTAAAACGTGAATGTCAACAGTGATTATGTTACTACTTTGCACACAACATTTTGTCATATTATTCCTATTACCTCCTCTTCCCATAGCGTTTGCATTTCCTATGTCAGATGAGGAGAGCACATTTTTCTCTTTCTATCCTGGCCACTTTTTACCGAGGCATGATTGAGAGTGTTTTAACAAACTGCATCACCGTTTGGTTTGGTGGCAGCAGTGCCTCAGATAGAAAGTCCATTCAGAGAGTGGTAAGGACAGCTGAGAAGATTATAGGAAGTTCACTATCAATAGGTCCAGTCCAATCCTGTAGTCACTGGATAAAACCTTAGGCATATGAAAAATAGTATTTGTGTGATAATCCCACTATGTTGGGAATACATTGGGTGTCTGAAAGAGAATTGTTAAAAAACTGTCTGAAATATTCATAAGCAGAAAGATTGGACAAGGAGCCTAATTATATCCCGTAAAACTGTTGAACAATTGTATTTTCAGAAAAGAGCTTAATTGCAACAGGAATTGAGCTTTCTTCCGGTTTCCAGGGGAATCTTGAAATTGCTTTCACACTCTTTTGGGCCAGAGTGTGATCAATTGGACAATTTTATTCCTAGAAATTAAAAATTATCTTAGATATTTGAAACTTCTTACTGTGTTCAATTACAAGAGAGGGCTATGAGGAAAAGTTGCATTTTGCTCCCCTTTGAATATTTACATAAATGTTTGCAAGGCTCAGAATTGCATGCACCAATGTTAGAGATAATGGCTTTCCATTTTTCTTTATGAATCCTGTATTGACAGAGCTTGGCCTCATAAGAGTGCTACTGAGATCTCTAACACATTGCTGTAAAAAAAGAGGAGCTGACAAATATACAGCATTTTCAAATAGCAATAAAATCAATATTCGGTATAATCATAACTTTGAAACAAGTTAAATCAGGGGTGGGTTCCAACTTACCTCGCTGCCGGTTCTCTCCCTCCCGCGCCGCGTGGGCACGCTTCCCGCGTGCGCGCATGCGCACTAACAAAAAATCCCCCCAAAAAAACAAAGCCAAAAAAAGATGGTGACCGCATGCACAGTGCCGAAAGTCGGCTTCTGCGCATGCTCAGAAGGGGGGAAAAAATTCAAAAAAAAAAAGATGGCGGTCCCCACTGACCGGCACCAACCGATCCAGTTCAGTGACATCATCATGACATCACTAGCGGGTCGCTACCGGTTCGGGAGAACCGGTCCGAACCAGGAGGAACCCACCCCTGAGTTAAATGTTTTAAATATTTAATATAAAGTTTCAATGCTCCAGAAGCAGCAAAGCCCATGCAATCTAGGCTGCCAATATGGCCCAACACAGTCCTGCTGACATTTTAATATTTCACTGGAGCCAATTATGATTAAACTGAAAAATCTACAGTTTATTTTTTTGCTGGGACAATTGAATTATTGTAATCTTCATAATATGGTTTTTGTTCCATTTCAAATAATGTTTTTGAAAAATACATTTTTCTTTGCAACAGCCCCTAACATGTAGAACATTTATATTATCTTCCGCCTAATGTGTGCAATAAATTCTAGACAGTACTTTTATGCAGAATTTCCTGATTTTTGTTGCTTAAATGTCTCTTTTTATAAATTAACCTTTGCCTTACATAGCTTTAAAATCTACATATAGCTAAACTTTTCTTGTTTATTCATTATATTTCTAATTTGCCTCCAAACTAAAGGTATCTGGATGGATTATAAAGGTACTGAAAATGTTAATAAACTTCTAAAATCATAAAAAGCAAAAAGAAAGTAAAGTTATAAAATAAAAATAGAAACTACAGTAAGCAAAAACAAGTATGTAAAATATTGGAAATCTATCATTCCATATAAATCAAAGTTAACATAAAACGTTGTTTTTCGAATACAATTTTCACAACTGGATTTTTGTAAGGTTTTTCAACTGGCCAAAAATGGATGTCAGCAGTTTTGTTGCAAATCTACTACTTTAGAGACTTAAGGCTGGGCTTTTCTTTTCCTTTTCCTTTTGACATTGCTACCTATGTATCTTGTGCGTGTTTCATGTAAAGCTGCTGACATTATCCTCAACACCTTACCATAGACAGGATAAAGTCTACATGTCTTGGTTTATGAGCTTCAGAAGCACCAACATGATGTCAATGTTGATGTTTCAATATCCAGTTCAGATGGTGGTAATGAGATGTGGGATACACTCTTCCCTTTCTAAGTAAACAAAATGGGGTTCAAACTGTATTTGTTTTGCCATTTCATTTGGACCCTGCTGTCATTTTAGAAAAAATATTTAAACACAATATAAAATAGTAAACTCAGTTTTTCCAAGGTTATGGCTTGTTGACACTGAAGCTCAGGCAGTTTTACACTGTTCAGGCTGACATGGCACTTCTAAATCAACAGTACCAGCTGCTCTTTTAATTCCTCAGGGAGCCAACATTTAAGTGCAGTTAAATATTAGGTCTAGGCCTAAATCTATTGTGTAAATATTGTCATGAACATGGAGAAGATTCTTTTTAACATTTCTTTGTTAACAACTTTGGCTTTTATATATATAAATTAAAGTGTTCCCATAAGAAATATTTTTATTCCAGCTATTGTGGTTTTACCAGTTTAATAATATGACATTTCTTACTAGCAGTTGCTCACTCAAAAAAAAAAAGGGGGGGGG
>QLTV01000602.1:80908-91376 GCA_003457575.1 Thermophis baileyi | reverse complement strand
GGGGGAGGGAAATGTAGAATGCATCAAGAATGTCATGATGACCTAATTCAGGTCACTTTGCAGAAAAAAGTAAAGAAAGCCATTAATAAGATCACATTTAAATTTACAATTGCATCAAAGTGGAACACAATATATAGAAATGTGCCTTTCTGGATTTATAAACATAAAAATAAGGTCAACTAATGCAACCCATCAGAATCTTTTAGAAACCTGATGCAATTTTCCCTATTCGTAAAATCCATAATTTAAAGCTTCATGAGAACAGGATTTTCTCTGAAAACAGAACAAAACAGTTATTTATATCTTTGCTTTAAATAATAAGACATATCAAATTTTTGCAGAGTTGTTGTTTCAAATATTAAGCTAAGGTTAACTGGCACATATTTTGTACTTCTTTCCCTCAGATTTTGTAGCTTTGTACCTGACTTGTAGACTGAAGTAGCTTATATGAAGTGTTATCATTCAGGGCTGATTTAGGCCCTTGAAAACAATGTGTATATCCTACTCTACAAGCAGATTTTGATTATGCGCCTTCCTGTCTTTGTATCTCAGGAAGTATTGGTCCCTTTGGCATTTACCATATTCCTATTCTTTGCAATTTCCCTGCTTCATTTCTGGAACATGTTATTTTTAAACTGGCAAAGCTAACAGGAAAGAAAATTATTCATACAAGGAACAATTGCAGTATTATATATGGATATACAACATAACAAGTAGTTTATATCAAATTTAGTGATGCTAAACCTTTAGCCCTAGATAAATAGTTGACCTTATTGTCTTTCTGTAAAGGAAAGCCTGGAGAAGCAAATTCATAATGGAGCTGTGGATTTTCATAATGTTATAAAAATGTGTTAGCTGTGTCATACATGGAACTCTGTGTTAGCTCTTTGTTCAGGCACCCTTAAAATATAAATCAGACAAGGTGGAGACTTTTACATGACACTTCAGCTCTGTCTTATTTATAAATAGAAAGGTCATTTTCTCTTTCACCAACCATGATGCAAGCATGCCCTAGCAAAGTATTTTTTTCCCTGCCATGTCGCTCTGTTGTTGTTTTCATTTTATGCTGCTCTCTAGTAAATTATTACTAATTTTCATAAGAATCAAAAATAGTACAAAGTAAAATGAAAGAAAATATAAAATAAAAAAGTGACATGAGAAGCTAAGAAAGATGTATAGATGGAAACAAGAAAAGAAAGTGACTCCCAATTTTTCTTATAGTGGATACATACAGACAAATCATCTTGCTGCCTTCTTTAAGATTATATCATAATTCCAATCTGCCCATATTAGTGAGGTAGAGCTACTTCACTGACAGGTTTATTATCTTATGCAATCAACGAAGGACAACTCAGGTGTCACCTATTCTTAGAAAGGAAGTCAGACAATTGGTAGTGACAGAAACAGAAGCAATAGAAGTTTGAACTGCGAATGGAGAATTTCATGCTGAAACAATTTTCTGCTGACTCAGGGACGGGTGGAAAGCACTAAAACTTGATTATGAGGAAAGACTCATAGAAAATTGAAATAATATAACTTGTATATGGCCAGAGCTGACTTTTCATCAAATGAGAGACATGACCAGGTGATTAACCTCCTGTCCCTTTCAATGCACATAAAAGTGGTGAAGCTTTGTTTGTTCTGATCACTTCTGTCAATTTAATGAGGTTAACCCCCATCCTCATATATGCTTTTGTGAGATTCTGAGATCATTAAGTATATCTGACTTTTGCCTTAAGTAATCTTTGGAATTCATACTCAGACATGGTTAAAAAAAAATTTTCATGGCTCGAATCTTTTAAAATTCTGACCGGTGCTGATTTATAGAATTAAAGATGACTATTTATTATTTTTCAGATTATTTGGAGCTTCACAACCTTTCAAAGCAAATATTTAACTACTGAACCATGTTCTCTGGATCTGGAAAGTTTAGGAAATGTGTTATGAAAAGGTAAATCATTGCCTAGAGACAGAAATCAGAAACTCAAGGCATTCACTTCACATTTATTCTACCTAAACACATATCCCAAATCTGACAATTAAATATTTGGCTGGTGTTATGTGTTGTCTGCAATACTCAGCATTCAATCTTGTTTTATGAAGCAAAAGAACAATTTAATAGTTTTTTTCTGCCTACACTTCTTTCTTATTTTGCTTGGAAAAAAGAAATGGAATAGACTCCATACCATATACAAAACTTCTGTTTAGTATTAGTTTAATATTTGGCTATAACAAATTCATTCATTATTCAAGATATATGAATACAAATATTAAAATAAGTATCACCAATATTGTCTATGGAGATTCTCAGTCATCCAGGTCATGGTCCCAAAGGTGCTTTTTTTTTCCAAGATGCAACTGGACTTTCTGGTTTTTCTTTGAAGAGCTGAAGAAGCTTCTTGGATGAGAAGCGAAACATCTTCAAAGAAAAACCAGAAAGTCCAGTTGCCTCTTGAAAAAAAAGCAACTTTGGGTATCACCAATATTCTTCAAACAGCAACTGTGTATATGTATACATATTACTATATTTCTGATTAATTGTACTGATTGTATTGCCAAGAAAATATATTTGAATCAGGTTTTTGCTTTTATTTTAAATTTCACACATTCAAGTTTTTCCTAAATTCAATACTAATCTGTTTTAATGAACATCATCATAGTTAATGAATAAGGTAACTCCCAGGGTCATATTATAGCCATTTGCAACTACCCTAGCTGGCTTCTGGCAAGCAAAGTCTATGGTGGAAACCAGATTTGCTTAACTACCATGTGAATCAATTAACAACTGCAGTGAGTCACTTAACAACAATGCAAAATATTCATCAAATTGGGTGTGACTCACATTGCCTTGCTTAGCAATGGAAATTTTGGTTTCAATTGTCTGCAATGCCTGTCTGCTTATATATTAGGTTAATTTCCCTTCCTTAGCTTTTGAGTCTCTAAAGTAGGGGAGAATTATCAAATCAAGTCAAATCTTCTACCATTCAACTTGACTGATAGTATTGCAGAAATCTCAAAGCAAATAACTGAAATCTGTGGGGCAAATTCCTGCTATTTTAAAAAGGGAATATTATAGGGAAAAAGTACATAAAGTCCAAAAATAGAATTAGCACACCTAAAGCAATGAAACCAAGCAAAATAATCAAACAACTGGGCAGACATTTTTCAGTTTCTGCTTCCTTTATCCTAGACAACACAAACAATGCTCAGAAAAATGCAGCCCTTGCTCACAAAGGTTGTCTATCCTTTCCAGATGTCAGATCAGGGGTGGGTTCTAATACCTCACTGCTGGTTCGCTTCCTCCCGTGCCGCGTGGACATGCGCGTATTGTGTGTCGCGTGGCCGCACCACACAGCCGCGTGCATGTATGTGCAGTGCTGAAAATCCAGCTTCTGCGCATGAGCAGAAGCAAAAAACAAGATGGCGGCACCTACAGCGCTGCCGAGAGAGCCGGTTCGGGAGCATGTCCAGCCGGCCATCGCTGCCGGTTCTGCGAGCGGGGGAAAATTCCCGCTACTGGTTCTAAAGAACCGGTCCGAACCGACAGGAACCCACCTCTGTGTCAGATTGCTTTTTTTTCATTCAAATCCCTCCCAATCCTGGTTCAGATAACGTCTATTTTATAGATCTTGAGTGGTATGATAAGCAAACAATTGACACAAAGAGAGGTCTCCAAGCTTCCACCTCCCCCAATTGATGGCTGTTCCCAAGTAGTAACATAAAGCATACAATTGGCTTACAGCCCTGTAAGTTCCCAGAGGCAGGCTGGGCAGGATTTATCCAGGACCGGGATTGAAGGCATTGACTAGATTCACACCTTATTCCTCCATCAATGGTTTTAGCTGCACTTATTTTTCAAAGCTAAGTGGTTCTCTTTTTGTCTTCTTGTTTAACCTTAACTTGCATGCCATACTAAGTCTATTGCTTTAAATGTATTTATTGTAGGTTGCCTAAATTATTGTTCCCCCTTTTAAATCCAAGAATTAAACTGAAACTGAAAGATATGCAGTCATAGTTTGCATACTAGTATAGGAGATGCAGTTTAGATTCGCTAAATTATACTTGCATAACAAAAATAGTCCAAAAAAACAAAAATATCCTCATTCTTAACTTTAGTGTTCTCATTCTAACTGGGAAGTAACTGGCAATTCCTTATCTTGAACGTTTCATGGATATAACAATTTCCTTCCCATTCCTTGATAAATTATTTTGAAGCTCTGTTGAATTTCAAATATTTTAATCTCATATATTAAATTCAATAAAGTTTTGACTAAAGTGCAGGTATGTACATGATCACATTATGTTTTAAAATAAAGGAAAGGCTAAGATATAGTCTGCATCTTACCTTTCTTTTCTGTTTGTGATTTTACAAATTCATAGACATGCAAATCTGTATATATTACTATAAGTCAGCGATGTGATCAAGGACTAAATAGTTTAATCAAGGACATAAGTGGCACTAGTCATTTGCATTTGCAATTCAACTCCAGCCTAAAACTGGTTTTGACTGAGACAAGAGGCATTTGAGAGATTATGGGTAACAGTGGAAAAAAACTTGAGTGCCTAGATAACTCTAAATCTTCTGTCCAGGGGCCTCGTCAGATTTTGGAGTGACCTCTGACTTACCAGTATTGCCTAACTCATTTCTTTTATTCTGTATCTTGCTTTGTTATCTTTTGTCATGTGAAAAGTTTGATAAAGTAGACCATAACCTACTACTAGAAAAAGTAGAAAAATGTGGGTTAGACAGCATCACCACCAGATGGATTCGTAACTAGTTGACCAACCGCACTCAACGTGTAGTCCTCAAGTGCATCTACATGGAGGGAAGTATGCAGTGGAGTACCCCAAGGCTCTGTTTTAGGCCCAGTACTCTTCAACATCTTCATCAATGACTTGGACGAGGGGATAGATGGGGAACTCATCAAATTTGCAGATGACACCAAACTGGCAGGAACACTCCAGAAGATAGGCTCAAGATACAGAAGGATCTTGACAGACTTCAACATTGGGCGCTATCTAACAAAATGAAATTCAATGGTGAAAAAAGTAAGGTTCTACATTTAGGCAAGAAAAACAAAATGCACAGGAACAGTATATGTGGTAATTTGCTCAACAGTAGTAACTGTGAGAGGGATCTTGGAGTCCTAGTAGACAACCATTTAAATATGAGCCAGCAGTGTGCAGCAGCTGCCAAAAAAGCCAACACAGTTCTAGGCTGCATAAACAGAGGGATAGAATCAAGATCATGTGAAGTGTTAATACCACTTTATAATGCCTTGGTAAGGCCCACACTTGGAATACTGCATTCAGTTTTGGTCGCCATGAGGTAAAAAAGATGTTGAGACACTAGAAAGAGTGCAGAGAAGAGCAACAAAGATGATTAGGGGCAGGGGTGGGTTCTAAATTTTTTACTACCGGTTCTGTGGGCGTGGCTTATTTTGTGGGCGTGGCTTGGAGGTCAGGTGGGCGTGGCTTTATGGCTTGATGGCTTGGTGGTCAGGTGACCGGGTGGGCGTGGCCAACTTGTAAAATGTGGTGAAACTCACTTAACAATGCTCTGCTTAGCGACCAAAATTTTGGGCTCAATTGTGGTCATAAGTTTTTCTTTCTTTCTTTCTTTCTTTCTTTCTTTCTTTCTTTCTTTCTTTCTTTCTTTCTTTCTTTCTTTCTTTCTTTCTCTTTCTCTCTTCTCGGTGGCGGGAGAAGGAAGAAAGTGCTCTGGGACTGGGAGGGCAGGCGGCCCGGCCCGGCAGCGGTGCATTCCCTGTCATGTACCATCCTGGAGCGCCGTTGCCATCACCACCGCCCCTCTCGCCTTCCTGGCTTCAGTGCCGGGACCAGCAAAGAAACGTGGTTGAGTGGGGCCAGGGCGTTAGTGCGGGAGTGGTGAGGAGTTCAGGGCAAGCGGCGGTTTGTCTTCATGGCAGAGGGCAGGTGAGGGGAGGGCAGGGGGTCTCCCGCCCCCGGCGCCCCTCCTCCGTGCAACCTGCTGCTGCCGAGCGTTCTCCTTCATGCCGCCCGCTTTGCTGTGGGGCGGATGGGCTGGAACTTCCACGCTTCTTTGCTGGCAGGGTTGAACGGGACCTGGGCCATTCCCCCCCCTTCACCCTGCCTGAACATACAGCTGCCACACCCATCTCTCGTCTGTCGTGGCTCCAACGGCGGCGGCTTCAGGGGGCCATGGGCTCATCTGGAGCTGAGCCCACGGCTTCTACCTGCTGCCCCTGGGTGCGAGGGAGCTGCTCCAGATGAGCCATTCCCTCCCTTCACCCTGCCTGAACATACAGCCGCCGCACCCGCCTCTTGACTGTCACGGCTCCAACAGCGGCGGCTTCAGGAGACGCAGGCTCGTCTGGAGCTGCTCCCCTGCAGCTGAGCCCATGGCTTGTCCCTGCTGCCCCTGGGTGTGAGGGAGCTGCTCCAGATGAGCCATTCCCCCCCTTCGCCCTGCCTGAACATATAGCCGCCATGCCCGCCTGTTGCCTGTCGCGGCTACAACCGCAGTGGCTTTGGGAGATGCGGGCTTGTTTGCAGCTGAGCCCACGGCTTGTCCCTGCTGCTCCCAGGTGCGAGGGAGCGGGGCAGGTGAGAGGCGGGTGCGGCGGCTATATGTTCAGGCAGGGCATGGGGGGAATGGCTCGTCTGGAGCTGCTCCCCTGCAGCTGAGCCTGTGGCTTGTCCCTGCTGCCCCTGGGTGTGAGGGAGCTGCTCCAGATGAGCAATTTCCTCCCTTCACCCTGCCTGAACATACAGCCGCTGCGCCAGCCTCTCACCTGTCGCGGCTCCAACAGCGGTGGCTTCGGGAGATGTGGGCTCATCTGGAGCTGCTCCCCTGCAGCTGAGCCCACGGCTTGTCCCTGCTGCCCTTGGGTGTGAGGGAGTGGGGCAGGTGAGAGGCGGGCGTGGCGGCTGGAAACTCAGCTTATGCGCATGCGCAGAAGAAAAAAAACCTGGAAACCCCCCCCAAAAAAAAATCCAAAAAAAAAAAAGATTGCAGCGTCCACGGACCAGCACTGACAGAACCGGTTCCGTGATGTCACTGTGACATCACCAGCTGTTTGTTACCAGTTCTATAGAACCGGTGCGAACCGAGAGGAACCCACCTCTGATTAGGGGACTGGAGGCTAAAACATATGGTTGCAGGAACTGGGTATGTCTAGTTTAATGAAAAGAAGGACTAGGGGAGACATGATAGCAGTGTTCCAATATCTCAGCAGCCGCCACAAACAAGAGGGAGTGAAGCTATTCTCCAAAGCACCTGATGGTAGGACAAGAAGCAATGGGTGGAAACTAATCAAGGAGAGAAGCAACTTAGAACTAAGGAGAAATTTCCTGACAGTTAGAACAATTAATCAGTGGAACAACTTGCCTCCAGAAGTTGTGAATGCTCCAACACTGGAAGTTTTTAAGAAGATGTTGGATAACCATTTGTCTGAAGTAGTGTAGGGTTTCCTGCCTAAGCAGGGGGTTGGACTAGAAGACCTCCAAGGTCCCTTCCAACTCTGTTATTCTATTCTATTAATTAATTAAGTCTCCCATCAGAACTGTATGTTACCAAGAATACATACTCCCCCCCACACACATCATTCAGCACACAGACACTTCCGCATCCCAGACACCCCTATAAAAGTTTGCAAGTGTATTCACTTTCTCTGCAACCTGCCCCTAAATGCAAATTGTTTTGCTTTTAGGAATAAATATTTCTTCTTTCCTCACAGCTGTCTGGATCTCATTTTTATTTATTCTTGTGCAGCCCCAGCTTGAGTTGGAACCCCAAATTATTCTTCTGACAGTCAACAACTGGTCTATTTCCATTCCTTTGGAATCTGTGTAATGAAATTCTATTTGCAGATATGCTAGGTTATATCAAAATATGTCCTATGCCCATTGACAGCTATGGAATTGCTATGACTTTAACACTGATACCACAGCATCTATTTAAATAATTTCTTCTGAGGTACTCATTATTATCGTCATGTGAGATAAAATCACAAGTAGGGAAATGCATTCTTTGGGGGCAGCCAATCTCACAATTCTTGCCATTGCAAAATGACTGAAGTGCTTGAGAATTTAGCATTATCTTCTCATTCTGTCACTGAAGTGGATTGGGCATAAGAGCATAAGAGTCCTGAAGTATTGTTAATGCATTGACAATTAAACGTATTTTAAAATTAGAATATTAAAATTGTTCTCCTATGGCATATGAGAAACCAAGGGGATATGTGCGTGTTTATACACAGAAGCACTCTTCATTCTTTACTTGAAATTTGTGAACACAGTATAATAAAATATTGGGGAAAGATATTTGCTGTCTGCTCCCACATCTAACTGCAAACATCTCAAGATCATAAGCATATACAAATGTCTATGCCAAAAACCATCTGAGTTATTTAGCTACTGTACTTGAAACCCCATAAGCATTTCTTCCCGTTACTGCCAATAAAAATACATCACTAATAACTTAACTAACATTTTCCTGCCTTTCCTACATAAGCTAGATCAACTACTAAAAAGTAGAATAATTTTTGAACAGTTCATCTTTTAACATCAGTCTGAATTGAAGCATGATTCTTTAGCTTAGAGGGAAATGCTATAAGCCTCCCAAAGTTGTTAACCATACCAGAACAGTATGGTTAATGGTAAGTGATCTTGGGCATTGTATTTTAGCAATGGATAGAAAACTATTAGTTTCCTGTCCAATATTAGCTCAATATTCACAAGAAACTTCAAATACCGAACAGTAAGCTTTTGTATACAAAGGGCAAGAAAAAGACCTAAGTGATTCTGTATTTTTCTTTTTAATGGGGATATTAATGAATGCTACTGTTGACTTTCATGAAATTGTATATGCTTTTAACTCCAAAAAATAAATTGTTCCATTAAATTAAAAAAAATTATGTTTTACTGTAGTATACATAGTCTCACATGGGCATAAGGAGTGCCAATTTTGTCAAAATTGACTACATTCCAACATTAACAAGCAATCTATTGTTCTGTTGCCCAGAGAGACGGAAACAGAGATAACCCCATACCTTTTCCTTTGGTTAATTCTACCCCATCTTTGAAAAACACATCCCCACACATTCTTTTACAATAATAACAACTATTCAAGTTCCAAATATTATGCTTTGGCTATAATGAGGGCTATGATCACAAATTCATAAAGCAGCTAGCTGAAGCTCAATGAAGATATTGGATGCATAGATAAGACAGGAAGGAATAGAGGAATCAGAGCTTCAAAAGAAAGTTTGAGATATTTAGGATGTTATGAATCAGATAGACCACTTGAATCCTTAAAGTTATCAGTTCAGGCTTCCGATGGATATTTACTTTTCTGGAGATTTTTAGCTATGTGAAATTTCTTTTGTGCAAATATTCTAATGTGGCCACAAAAGTCAATCCCCCCCCCAAAAAAAATCCCAAACATTTCATTGTTCCTAATATAGACATACATACATACACACACACACACACACACACACACACACACACACATATAGATATAGATATAGATATAGATATAGATATATAGATAGATATAGATATAGATATAGATATAGATATAGATATAGATATAGATATAGATATAGATATAGATATAGATATAGATATAGATATATATAGCAGCTCTTTGTATTTCTTCTACTCTCCATTCATGTCTATTATAATCTCTGAAACTGATAAGAATTTTTGCCATTTGAATTTAAAGTAATTCTTCTCTTGGTTTTCAAAATAGATTTACCATCAGTCTTATCTGGTTAGATTGTGTTTAGTGTTCCTCTCCTCTTTCCCTTCCATAGCTTACAACTCTTCTGATTCTGGGGCTTCCTTCCTTCCTTTTCTATCAAACTGCCTTTATTTTGATGTGGTCTTGACTTGTATCCTGCATTTTGAGTTCAATTCTCTAGGTTACATCTGGCTCTTAAACTCTTTTGATTATTGGCTTCCTTACTCCTGAAATTCTGAATAACCTTATTTGATATTTTCTATCTTTTATCTATTCTGACAGGTTAGTTGTCATGCCTTTGGCCACGTCTCTAAAAAAGGAGGATTTTCCTTGAAAATTCAGTGTATAAATATTAAATGGGTCAGTGTGTCCAAGCACAAGCACCCACAAGGCTTCTGAGGAATCTGGGGGAGTCTGTCAACACGCATTTTTGATTTGGTACATACTGACATAGTAGGGCCTTACAGACCAACATTTGGTGGTAAAAAATATTTTCTTACAATTGTTGATAATTATTCTAGATATGGATATGGATATCCTATGAAAGAAAAATCCAAGACTTTTCAGATCTTTAAAGATTTTGCAGCACTTGTTTATAATCAACACGGAGTAAGCATCCGTAGAATTCAAAGTGATCGTGGTGCTGAATTCCTGTATCAGAGATTCCAGGATTGGATGCGTAGACATGGAATCACTCATCATACCTCAGCCCCATACACACTGGCGTATAATGGGGTC
>QLTV01000602.1:35558-79845 GCA_003457575.1 Thermophis baileyi | reverse complement strand
GTTATACATTAGCAGTTGGACTAGACCAGACATTGCACTTAGTGTTAACCTATTGTCACGACATGTAGGTAAGGCAAAACAGTTTCATTGGTCATGTGTGAAGAAATTATTGAAATATCTAAAACACATAAAACACATGAAGTTATTATTAGAACCAACACATTTTGAGGATGCAGAATTATGTTGTTATGCTGATTCTGATTGGGCAAGTGATAAGTCAAGAAAAAGTACTTCAGGTTTTATGTTGTTTTTAAATGGTTGTCCAGTTTACTGGAATGTCCGAAAACAGAACTTTGTTTCTTGTTCATCTACCGAGGCTGAATATGCTTGTGTTTCTGATGCATGTAACTATCTTACTTGGTTTGATGCTTTGGTTACAGATAACTGGACTCGTCCGATTCAACCAATCACAGTGATGGAAGATAATCAATCAGTAGTTTGTATTTCTGATTCACGTGTCACGGGTACTAGGTCCAGACACATTGACATTCGTTATAAAAATATGAAACAGTTGGTTAAACAAGGTTTTGTAAAATTGCAATACATACCTACACGTGATCAAATTGCTGACATGCTTAACAACCCATTACCAGCAGCGCAGCATGAATACCTGTGTGAGATGATGTGCCTTAAGTGATGTTTTGATGGATAACTGATATTCGCCCAACTGACAAAGAAGGGGTTTGTCACTATGCTCATTTTAATTTGTCAGCAGGACTCTTATTCTGAAATGACACTGTATACTGATATGAAGTTCTCATGTGATACCTGTACTGCGCATGTGTTAATCTTTCTTTTGTTCTCTTTGTTCTTCACCATGTGGACACAGGCTTAGGTGTTCTTATTTTTGTTATGAAATATTTTACTTTTATTCTTTCCTGGACTCCGGTCTTATTCATGAGGATTGAGGGCAGGGAAACAAGATTCATTTCACCTCTAATTATTTATCTCCGCAACAAAATGAGAGTGACAATTATTCATGGGAGAGACAAAATAAAATGGACTTGTTTATTTTAGTATCTGCAATTGTCCATTTTTGTAATCAGACCAACTAACAATGCAATTTGCAATATACCCAAAAAGGAAAACAAAAAGCTATGACTGAAGAATTCACATGTATATTGTGTCTGTTCAAAAGTATTTGAGGTATATAGCAGTCAAGAGTCTGTATATTCCAAATAATACATTAATATAAATGAAATCTAATGTACACATCTGTGGAAAGCTTGGTTTGTTAGCAGTTAGAATAACACTATTGACGACACTATATATAAATATATTTTGTCTTCCCTGTTGCTATTCTGTGTGGATTGCAATGTTGATGAATGGTTATAAGATAAATAAGTGCAATTTCTTACATCTTATCCAGCCAAGCATCTATGGCAGTTTTTGGCATGAGTCTAGTACATTCCAATATAATTATATTTTTCCATGTGGAAAAGAGATGGTGAAATAAGTTTCGGAAAAATATATATAATGCTAAACTTAAAATAAACAAGAGAGCTTAACTCCTTAATCTTCTGATGTCCCTTGCAAACATTGTGGTTTGCAAAGTTTTAGGCAAAGTTAAGACTGCTGTGTAGGAATCCATTTATATCGGCATAATTCCACAGTATATTGGATCTTTTGATTCTGAAAGAAAAGAAGGGGAAAACATCTTTTCAAATTTGCTTTGATAGGTTAAATTAGGAAATGTTTTCTTCCTATGTATTAAGTTTTAGGCAGTGAATTTAAATGTTAATACAGTTATGATTTATAGAATATCTTGCTTTATGCAGTAAAAAGATCAGCATCTTGGGCATAATTTACCAAATCTAGACTGAAATCTTAAGTGTCTTATTTAGAAATAAATAGATTATTAGTCTCATACGTGTTAAAGTGTTTTCTAAGTGTGAGTTCTTCAGAAAGTTTTAATTACATTTTGATAATATACTGTCATATGTCATTATCTTAGATGGGTAATAAAAATAAATATGAAAGCTACTGTAATTTTCTGATTGACAATGCTTATAATTAACCCATTCAGAATCACACATATTTTTGCTCCTTTAGGTATCAGGGTGAAAGTCTGTCAGCTGTCAGTTAAAAGCAGCTCAGTCATAGAGTCTTGGTTGTTTATTTGTAGACATTTCATTACCCAACTAGGTAACATCATTAGTTCCAGGCAGTGTGAGATTTGATCCCTGCTTCTATATAGTAGGTTGCCCTGCCAATACCAAGGTTTTCTCCTTGGTATTGGTTGAGTAAGATATCAGTTTTTGCTTGGTTGTTTGTTGGGTGTTAATCTCTGCTCCTAATAGATAAGAACACATCTTTTCTACCAGTCAACACTCAAATAAACAGAGATTAACATTAGAAATCAAGTAGAAAACAACACCAGAGAAAATGTCCAGAAAGTCAAAAGGCATTCCATTTCTGTTGGAAATATGAACAAGAAAGGATATTTTATCATGTTTTGTGGGTAGTTAAAAAAAAATGAAAAATTCTGGATTCAAATACATACACTGATAAGATTTAAAGATTAATATAAAATTGAAACCAGAGGTTTTTCTTTTGGGATTGTTGGATGAACCATTGGAAAAAAATGTTATCAAACTTTGTTTTTGTACATGATAACTGCAGCAAATTTATTGTATTCATAAAGATGGAAAGATTCAACATTACCCACAATGGAAAAATGGTTGGTGAGATGGCTAAATTGACTTTTTTGATCAGAGAAAATACAGTATCTACATCTATTTCTGACTAGAAACTTCTTACAGTCTTTCTGCATGAAGCAAAAAGAAAAAAAGAACTTATGATTGTGGTTTGATGATTATACAGGATGGATTATAAAAAGAACAGGGTTAAGTTAACCATAGAGTAAAAAGTAAATTTATAATTGTACTTATAATTGCTGTAAAGAACATCAGAAGCTACATCTTTGTATCTTTTTTTCTTTCCTTTATTCTACCTTTCCCCCCTTTCTTTCACAATTAGCTTTTTCTTTGATTTATTTCTTTTCCTTTTCTTACTTTGTATTAAAAACCTTTAATGAACAATATATATTGAATGCTGTAAGGCTTTGTCCATCAGATGAAGAGTAAAATTTAAGTGTCCCTTCCAAGTATGCCAGAAACAGATGCTCATTTGTGAAGTGGTGAGCTCACTGCCTTATCTATAACTACTGCAGAAGTGTTTACATTTTAACATAAAATAAATTGCTTTTTTAAAGAAGTCTTTCTTTCAGCGAGCCATTGCAATGGTGTTTTATAGCCCTTTATAAATATAAAGCATATAATTTCTTTAATGATAAATAAATAATAGTGTGCCTGTTCAGTTATTCCTGATAAGGGTTGTTGAGACGCCTTTGAGGCTGCAATTTATCATTTTGCTACTCAGTAATTAGAGCAGTTGGTTCTGTTTTTCTGTACTGCAGAAGAAGCAGATATGGGACCTTTTCTATTCCTATGAAGTCATTAGAAAAACTGGATGCATTAGACTGTCTGAAATAATTAAACCTGAACAACTAAGTACAAATGAATCATTTTGTTTTCTATGTTTCTGGTAAGGAACTATGCAAATGCTTAGAAACGGTGATAAAGGAGAATATTTGTAGGTCAAGGCTGAAATGAGGGGTCCTTGTGCTCTCTGAGCTTGGTTGCTTTATGGCAGATGTTTCATTACCAAAACTAGATAACATCATTAGTGTTAGTAAAGAGTGGGGTTTGCTTTCAATTTATATTCTAGTGCAGGGGTGTTAAACTTGCGGCCGGCGGGCCAGATGCGTCATGTGCTGGCCACGCCCATCCCCATTTTAGCGAAGGGAAAAAAGTTGCGATACCTCACGTGACGACAATGTGACGATGCAAGTTTGACACCCCTGTTCTAGTGGTTTGCCCTGTCAGTGTTGGTGGGAGTGGTCTGGGAGGTTCTTTGGTTGGGCTGTTTGCTGTTAGTTTGATCCTATTCTGTAAGACATTTGAGCTAAGACATTTTTTGAAAAGATGGTAAACCGTTCTATAGAGGACATCAAGTGTCATGCTGATAGCGTTTGATGAAAAAAGAGTTCTAAAAGTTGTAATAGGAATGGAAAGGGAACACATCTAAGAATACAAACGACAAATGATTTGTTTCTCAAGCACTAAGGTAATAGTAAAAGTTATCCAGAAGCACAGCTAATTCACTGTTTCTTAATCTGGTTTTATTTCTGAACAAAAATCTAATAGCCTCTATGGTATTGGTTTTTGCTTCCTGGGGAGCTGGCCTGACATGTTGATTACAAGACTCATTTTGTTAACAATTCTAGCAGTTTAACTGCTACAGTTTGTTTAAGATGTTTCACTATGAAATTAATGAAGCTTCTTGAGCATTTTGCCTTACAGAACTGGAATTGGAATTTTTTTAATGAAATTACTCCTGCTAATGAGGACCTGAAATGCATTTAAGTGTCTATTGTAAAGGCATATCGAAATGTTTGAAAAGCTATTGATAGAATTTTGGTCGTAGGAAATCTTTGTAAATGAACGTCTTATAAACGAAAATGTTGATATTAAGCAATACTTTCTTTTTCTGAATTGAAGGTAATCTCTATTAATATTCATAAAACAAGGACATCTGACCCAGATGACTAATGAGACATAATTGATTGCTTATGAAAAGAATCCAAAGTGTATCCCTATTGTAGTAAGCCTTGCATAGTATGCCACTCTAAAGAGTTATTGAGATAAATATGAAAATATATACAGTATATATAAAATTATGATAGTGAAATGTATGTATTGATTGATCAATGAATATCTTTCAGTTTGTTAAGAAGTAAGACGATATTGCTCATACTGTAGCTTTTATGGATGACATTCCCAAGGGCTTTCATAGGAATAATCAGACAAAGTCAATATGATTCCTATAGCCATGTGATTGAAGTCCCATTCCCCTTTTAAATGTGTTACATTATGCACAGACATAGAAAAGGGCTTTAATTGTGCAGGTCCTTCTAGATCCTTTTCACCTCCCCTTCAGACAGCCCAGGCCAGGACACTTTCAGGCACTACTCTGTCTCCCAAATTACTTTCCTAAATTCAGAAGGCTCTCATAAGAGGGAGACAGCAAGGGAGACAGAGAGACAGAGAGACAGGGAGGGTGGGAGAGAAAACAAGAAAGGAGAAGAAAGCAAGAAAGGAGAAACCAGAAAACCAGCAGAAGGAAGGAAGGAAGGAAGGAAGGAAGGAAGGAAGGAAGGAAGGAAGGAAGGAAGGAAGGAAGGAAAGAAGGAAAGAAGGAAAGAAG
The DNA here is from genome assembly GCA_003457575.1 of Thermophis baileyi. Lineage (NCBI taxonomy): Eukaryota > Metazoa > Chordata > Lepidosauria > Squamata > Dipsadidae > Thermophis > Thermophis baileyi. The sequence continues at coordinate 74,577 of QLTV01000602.1, read as the reverse complement.
GAAAGAAGGAAAGAAGGAAAGAAGGAAAGAAGGAAAGAAGGAAAGAAGGAAAGAAGGAAAGGTGGAAAGAAAGGGAAAAAACCCAATATTAAAAAAACTAATTGTAAAATCATGTCTTTAGCTCACCTTTAAGTATTAACTGCTGTGATGTTTCCTTAGGATAGTAGTTTGCTATACAATAGATGCATCCGTTCAGGGACTTATAGTTGTTCTTGTACCATGCTTCTGATCTGAACAAAAAAGGAATCCTAATGATCTATGCACTTTTCTTTTTAAAAAATAGAAGCATCCTCTGATGGTCATTTAGGGTTTTGATTCTCCTTTTCCTCTGTGCATCCTTCAATAATTTTTCTCCCAGAATGAACAATGTAGCCTTGTTTATAGCATTTAGGTAGGCCAGACATACCCTAGAATATTGTTGTCTGGCAAACAAGGATGATTTCACAGATGGATTTATAGTTGACCAAACTGAAGGATACAAGGAAAATGGTTTTAATTTAGAAAATGGATTGATTCTCCAGACATGGTTTACATAAATATAAGCTTCAAAGATCCTTTTTATCTTTTTCAAGTGGCCAGAAATTATCTAAAAGAAGAATGGTTTAACATGTTCGCTATGAAGAGCACTACATCTTAGATTTTTTTAAAAAAATAAAATCCCTTTTAAAGTTACTGAAAAATCTTCTGACCAAAAAAATCCCCAATAGGGTACTAAAATTAAAATAATCCTAATTTGGATTAATTGATATGATGTGACACAAGATCCCCTCCTTTCCCCAGAGCTACCTTGCAAACATGCACTGCAACTGGGAAGGTTCAGAGAGCAGGAATCTGACTGCCTGCATGGAGCACCAGTTCGTCTCCCCACCGAAATGATACCTATTTTATCTACTCACATAGAACTTGCTTTTGAAATATTAGGTGGAAAGAAGCTGAAGGAAGTGACAGGAACTCATCCCGACACCTAGCACTAAGACTCGAATAGCTGGAGCAGAAACCATCTCCAGTGTCATTAAACTGCTGAACCTCTCATATATATACTAATATTATTATACATGTGTTTAAATTCTGTATTATTTTGAATTTTTACCAAACAACCAATTTCTGAAAGCTAATCTGAGTTAGAACATGTTTTATATGATGGGAGTTCAGAAGATATGTAAACATTGAGGGTAAAAACCAACACATTGAATACACATAGAAATCAACTAGCATCCAATGCAGCTACCATAGCATTAATGTTAAGTGGCTATTTCAAGTAGTTCAAATTAGAGCAAAATGTTCTTATGCTGCACTAGCTGAAGTTCACAGATGGTCTTCAAGAGCAGTCCCATGAACAGTTTATTTCAAGAGTTCAATTCTCCCTCAAAAATACATAAACAGAAATAGGGCTGCTTAAATAGTAGGATAAACTCCCTCTTTAAAACCACTATCTCAGCAAGAGACAGCATCTCATCTGGTAAATTATCATGACTAAATTGGAAAGTTGGAACAACATCCTATAAAAAGACAATGGTAAACTACTTCTGTTTTGCTCTGAAGAAAACATAGACATATCTGCATGGTTGCTTTTAGCTTGACTCAAGGGAGACTTTGCCTTTAAAAAGAAAATACATTTGTCAGGTATAGTGCATACCAACCTTTTGTGAAACTCTATACTTGGCAGTTACCTAATTTACAGAGAAATTATCTTTCAAACCATGTCATATTTTAATTATGAATTGAATGCAAATATGAAATGGGAATATATTTCTTTTTCTCTTTGATGTTTCTTATTTAAAAATTTAATGTATAATGATTTCTATTTACCTGGGGAAACAGCATCTGTTACTACTGTTGCTACAAAAAAAATGCATTAGGATTTTCATCTGATTTTGAAAATACTCATACAGCAGCTGTATGAGTATTTTCAAAATCAGATGTATTACAGTGGCAGTACTATGGACTCTAGTGGATTTTTCAAAGAACAGATGTATGCATGTTTAGGTGGGTGAGTGTATTTGTACACCCACATACACACAGTCACATATGTAGATCCCATCTGATTATCTATGAAGGCTCAACCAAAGAAGGATCAGTGTAATTATAAATTGGATTTTTAAATCTGGATTGTGTTAAGAGGCAAGGAGAAATGACTGAGGGAATTGGGACAAAGCATTATTTAGTTGATTATTTCTCCTGAAAATCAAAGTTGCTTTTCATATGCAAATGAACTAAAAGTATATTACAATTATAGAAATACGTTTTGGCTGATAGGCTGGCGGGGGAAAACAGAGTGGATTTATATTCACAACTTGAAAAAACAATCTGTGATTTTCTTTTGATACCAAACATGGCAAAAAGGAACAATTAGAGCAACGCCTTATAAAAAGGACTTCCTCTGAAAACAGATTGAAAGCTTCATTAGTGCAAAATGCTATCTCAGATCATACACTTGGGGAAAACAACAGTACATATACATAATTCATACTAGTTTTAAAAGAATTTCACAGGTTTCCTATATACTTTTTGGACCTATTTAAAGTTCTTATGTCTCTCTTGTCATACCAGTTTGTCTGTTCACTAATGTTTTCGACTGAAATTCTTTGCCAAACATTAACTCAACTAAAAAGGAAATGTGTTATAAGGAAGATTATTTCCCCCAGCATAATATATACAATTATGATACAAACCTGGATTTAACTTACATTTAGCTGCTAAATGCTTATTGTTTTGTATGTACTTTGTAACAGTTTTTCTGCTTAACTTTAATCTTCAATTATTTATTGTTTCCAAATTATTGAAAGAAGAAATTGCAAACAGCAAACAAAATGATTTAGAATGGTTGGTTGAATTTTGCTTCACCTAAGCTTTTATGAAAGAGTTTTTCTCAAATAATCTGTTCTTTTAGGACTTTATAAACCATTTATTGATTAATTTGATTTGAGAAGAGGATGGAAAACCGGTCTCTCAAGGCTGGGAACCCTTCTATGAACATAAATCCCTCAGATTATGTGTTTTGGTTGTCAGAAGTCTTATTGAGGAACCCACCTCGTCCTGTAGTTTCTAGATTCTCTCAATGAAAACCCATATTAAAAATATTATTAGAATACATACTTGAAATTATCAGTATATGGATTATTCTGGCCAACTCACTGTCCTGAAAAGCTTACAACTAATGTATAATGCAGAGAATAGATACCCTTAGCAACTGAAACTACAGTATTTGACTTCTTACTGCAAAGACCAATCCACAAACACCTGCAGTTCCCAATTTACTTCTATAGAGAAATGGAATCCTATAAGAATAGGTAAACAATCCAATTTCCAGATCTGGGATTCTTATATCTTACTAGGATTCAAATGCAGTTTTTCTGAATCTAGTCCACTATTATATCAGTCTTGTTAATCCATTGCCATGCTTGACTACATAGACCCAAGTATGGAATGGAAACAACATTGATCATCCTTTTGGATGACCTCTGGCATGGATGGGATGGGAATATGTATCCATTCCTGTCCTACTTAGCCTCTAACAGCTTTCAGTACCAATGACCAGGTACTGAAAGTACCAGCCAGTCCTTCTGTACTGGCTCATAGAATTGAGGGTGGGTTGGTCAGTGTTGTACTAGTTCATCTCTTTTTTTTCCAGGGATGATTACAATCAGTAATGATTGGGGAGGAGAGATCTCTCCCTCCTATTATGTGGGTGGACAGGGTTTAGGAATTTGTCATCTGCTCTTTAACATCTACATGATAGCATCCCATGCTTATCCATCGCCATGGGGTGTGTTATCATTAGTATGCTGACGGTACCCAATTACAAGTAGTCCTTGACTTATGATCACAATTGAGCCCAAAATTTATGTTGATAAGTGACAAATTTGTTAAGTGACTTTTGCCCTCGTTCGTGACCTTTCTTGCCATAGTTGTTAAATGAATCATTGCAGTTGTTAAGTTAGTGACTTGGTTTTTAAGTGAATCTGGCTTCTCCATTGACTTTGCTTGTTTGTCAGAAGTTCACAAAAGCTGTTCATATGACCCCGGGGCACTGTAACCGTCATAGGTATGAATCAGTTGCCAAGTATCCCAATTTTGATCATATGACCACGGGGATGCTGCAACAGCTGTAAGTGTGAAAAACTGTCGTAAGTCCCTTTTTTCAGTGCCGTTGTAACTTTGAACAGTCACTAAATGAACTGTTGTAAGTCAAGGGCTACCTGTTTGTATCTCCACTCCAGGCAAATTAAATGATGTTGTGGGTGTTTTATCCCGATTCCTGGATACTGTGAGGGTTTAAATAGGGAGTAGATGAGTGGCTTTCATTTGGGGACCTTCCAGTTCTAAGGCAATGCCACCTTTGGTGCTGGATGGGATTGTACTTCCCCAGATAGACTACTCTGCAATATTGGGATCCTCCTAGACGCTGACTTCTGCTTGAAGAGGGTTTTGCACAGCTTTGGGTTGTGGACCAATTATCCATGTTCCTGGATCAGAAAGATCTAATCATAGTCACTCATGCCCTTATCACCTCCAGATTGGACAGTTTTAATGTGTTCCACGTGGATGTCTCTTGAAGAGTATCTGGAAACTTCTGCTGGGACAGAATCAGGGGTGAAATCCAGCAGGTTCTGAAAGGTTCTGGAGAACCGGTAGCGGAAATTTTGACTAGTTTGGAGAACCGCAAATACCATCTCTGGCTGCGCCCCAGCGTGGGGTGGCAATGGAGATTTTGCAATATCCTCCCCCTGGAGAGTGGGGTGGGAATGGAGATTTTGCAGTATCCTTCCCCTGCCATGCCCACCAAGCCACACCACACCCACCAAGCCATGCCGACAGAACCGGTAGTAAAAAATTTGGATTTCACCACTGGACAGAATGCATCAACTTAGGCAGTTAGGTGTGCTTCTAGAACAGCATGTGTTACACTTCTGCTCTGTGAACTGTGGTGGTTGTCAGTTTGCTTCCAGGTCCAATTCAAAGTGCTGGTTTTCAACTTTAAAGCCCTTCATGGCATGGGATCAGGTTATGTCAGCCCACCCCATTAGGCAGACTGCAGGGATATACATTTGATAGGTCCCAGAAGATGGGCTTTCTCTGTCATCTACATAGATTATCATTCTTGCTATGAAATCTATCACTGTGCCTTTCTCATTGTTTAAACATGCTATTTCTTGTGGCTTATGATATCAGGGTTCACACTTGTAATTGTGTTCTGTCGTAAAAACTGGACTTAACAAGATTGTTGGATATAATTGCTAGAAACTTCCACAGAGTCCATTATATTCCAGAACTTTCCAGAGATGGAATTCTTAAATAGATTTTGTGTGGAATTTATTTTGTGAGCCAAACTTCACCGGAACGTTATATGATAATGACAACAATGATATTTTTAAGCCTTCCACCATTAAAACACCTTTCTTGTGTTTCTTAATGAAATACAAGCAGTAGGAAAATAACAATAAAGAGATGGCAAATCCAATTGACACATAAAACAAACATCATACACTTAACATAGGCTTTAATCCTAACCCAAAGCCTGATAGAAATTCAGTTAATTTGTTTGCTCTGTCCCCAACTTCAATAAAGGCAAGAAAGCCCTAAATACTTTGTTGAAGCAAAACCAAAGAGAAAGATTACACATATAAAATTATATTCTCTATAAAAGAAGTCAAACATGAAATTGTGAATCTTCTATATAGTCCAAGTATTAGATGTTGTTCTAGATAATAAAAAGGAAATGTAATGCCAATTTTCAAAGGATGATCAAGGGACATCCAGTAATATCTGTTTCTTGTAAACTAGGTGAAAACTTCAATTCAAATGCCTAAGCAGGGAGTTGGACTAGAAGACCTCCAAGGTCCCTTCCAACTCTGTTATTCTATATTCTAAATCAGTTTTCAAGTGAAAGTACATATTGTCAGCCCCACCATGTCGGGGCTGCCATTCCAGCAGGGATGGTGACTGAGCGATTGATGCACCTGCAGCCCACATACCCGGTGTCCAGGAGGCTTCGTCTTGCCGGCCGTTTGCTTCCAGGATCGCCGACATCTTCTCGCCGTGCTCTCGGGCCTGCTGCCGCCACCCAGCTGAGAGGCGGCCATGAAACAGCCGGTGCTTACGTCCCACGCATGCATGACGACCATACGCATGTGCGATGACAGGCTTCTGCTTTGGACACCTAGGACTAACCATGGCTTGCCAGCCAGCATGACAACGCAGCTGGAGATGCACAGCAATTGCGTGAATGGGAGGGGTGGAGCTGAAGGGCGGAATCACAGGGTGGAGCGCGGAAGCTTTAAAATGGTCATGGGTGCACAAGACAGCCGACGCTGACAATTTTTCACTCCACTGTAACTGCACTGGGTGATTGTTAGAATAGAATAGAATAGAATTCTTTATTGGCCAAGTGTGATTGGACACACAAGGAATTTGTCTTTGGTGCATATGCTCTCAGTGTACATAAAAAGACAAGATACATTCGTCAAGTGAGTGCCGGAGCGCTGAAGGTAAAGTACTACAACAGCAATTACATTTCCTTTACCGTGTCTTTCCAGAACCTGACACATATTTTCTTTGATGAAGCATCATCTAGAATTATTTTCCCACCTGATATTTTGAGTTTCTATAAGGTTAGCACACAGAAGCATCTAAACCTATATTTAAGTTTAAATCAAAATATAATTATCCTTAAACATTTAATCTTGCTTTAATGAGACATTTAATACTCTTCTATAGAAAAAACAGGGCATGATGGCTCAGCAGTTTAGACACTGGGTTTGCTGGCTTCAAAGTCAACCTGAGACCTGAGCACTATGCAATGGGGTGAGCAACCATTATTTGCCCCAGCTCTTGCCCATCTAGCAGTTCAAAAGCATGCAAATGTGAGTAGATAAATAGGTACCACTGCATTGGGAAGGTAACAGCATTCTGTGCATTTCGGGCATATAGTCATACTGGCCACATGACCATGGAAATGTCTTCAGACCAGACATGGGTTCCTCCCGGTTCGCACCGGTTCGCCCGAACCAGTAGCGACCCGCTGGTGATGTCACAGAACCGGTTCGGTCGGTGCCGGTCCGTGGGCGCCGCCATCTTTTTTTGGGATTTTTTTTTTGAATTTTTTTTTGAATTTTTTTCCTGGTTTTTTTTTCTTCTGCACATGCACAGAAGCTGAGTTTCTGGCACTGCGCATGCGCCACCATCTTGTTTTTGGTTTTTTAAAATTTTTTAATTTTTTTTTAAATTTTTTGGAATTTTTTCCGGGTTTTTTTTTCTTCTGCACATGCACAGAAGCCAAGTTTCTGGCACTGCACATGCATCGCCATCTTGTTTTTGGCTTTTTGGGGGGATTTTAAAAAAAAAATTCGGTACTGTGCATGTGCGGCTGCGCGCGAAGCGTGGGCATGCCCACGCAGCGTGCCCACACGGCACACCCACGTGGTGTGGGAGGAAGCGAACCGGCAGCGAGGTAAGTTAGAATCCACCCCCTGCTTCAGACAATGCTGGCTCCCATGGCTAAGAAACAGAGATGAGCACTGCCCCCGAGAGTCAGACATGACTGGGCAGGGGAAACCTTTACCTTTATAGAAAGATCAGATATCAGAGCTCATATTTATTTCAATGTCTGGAGCAGATGTGCATCTACCATCATGATATACATAAATGGTGGAACTAATTCTTTCAAGTTTCAGTGAACGATAATATACGTCTTTCAAGGATTTTTTTACTTTTTTTTTTTTACTTTGGGATTTTAGGAGTTCTTTCTCTCTCACCCTCCTCATCCCAATTTTATGATTGTGGTTTAAGGTCCTTAAAAGTAGAATTTATTTTATTTCTTAAAATGGGAACAAACTAACAAATGTTGGCACTTTATGCCAAAAACCAGACTAAACAAAAGGTGATGGGGGTGCCCCAATTTATTTAGAATAACACAATGTATAAATTAAAATAAACACCATAATTTCTTTAAAGTAACAACAAGAATAAATACAATAAAACAACAATAATAATGAATAAACTATCATGGACAATAAAATAATGATACACATAAATATTGTAATTACAGCAATGTTCACAAAACATATGTTATATCAGTAAAAGGAATCAGTTTCCTGTTCTATGGAAGGCCTACATGATGTTATGTAATTATTAATTACTTTTGTCTTTGTTTTCATATTTTTTTAACTTGGAGTTTAGTAAATCTCCTTACATTTTATTTTATTTTTCTAATTAAAATGGTAACATACAGTTTTTCCCTGATATAAAGACACATCTGCTACTTGTTAGTTCTGTACTTATCAATACAGAACTAGACAAAATAGGCTATTACACTGACAACAATGGTATATATTGTCAATGTCATGGATTCACATGGTTTATCATGTAGCTCTGAAACTTGAACCATCCAAAGGGTGCAATAAACCAAGTCAGGTGCTTTTGAATTGTGGTCCTTGAGAAAAGAATAGAGACGATCAAGAAGGGTAAATAATTTGGTGTTAGATTAAGTAAAACCACACTGGTTTTTGGACACTGTAATAATGAAACTAAAGCTTAATTGTTTTGGTTGCATATCAAAGTTGTCAAAAAAGCAACCAACAGAAGGCAAGGTGGCTAGATACTATTCCTGATGACACAAATCTGAGGCTACAAGAACTCACAGGTGCCCCTGGTAAATGTCAACTCGTAAGCATTCCTGACCTGCTCTCGAGTTGCCATTGGCAGGGGGATGGGGAATCAAGCCTCGCAGCTGCATCGAGGTACTTGCATTTCAGTCAAAACAAAGCACATTCCAGCCGGCAACGTCAAGGACATCTCCAGGTGACCCACAGTGACTGGAGGGAGTGACTTCTACAACCTGCGAAATTGCTTCATTGGGGAATGTGACTGATGACACACCTTGGGGTGAGGGGGAAACAGGGTCAGAACCAAGGCGCAAATTAAGTGAGGTCAGAGTTGGCTTCACTTGGTTTGTGCCGATATGAAGCTCCTAATAACTGGATTTCTTTTTCAGCTTGGCTTGAGACTCATGATTTAATTAGGGCATTGGTCAGAACCCTGACAGTAAAATTATGTCCATAAAATATATAATTTTATTCTTTGGACTTCTTACATAGTTCCTTGTTGCCTCCTTAGCAGAATGTGGCATTTTTTTCTGTTCATGTGTGTGTGTGTGTCTCTGTGTGTGTGTGTGTGTGTGTGTGTGTGTGTGTGTGTGTTGATTTATTCACAGAAAATTCATTTGTTGATTCTTTTGCGTGAAATATTGTTGAATGTGTTGTCATTAAGTGTTTATTTATGTATGTCTTCTCTTTTCCTAGGTTTACATTTACTTAGAACCAAGCTCATATTCTCCAAAAGAAAAAACTAAATCCAGGATCTTTGGATCCAATCAGAGGATTTGAAAAGGTCTACCCCTTGTCATTACTCAAACTCTTTATCAATAATATCTCTAAATATTTTTTTTAATTTCCCTCTTCTGTTTTACAATGAAAACAGACATCTTTCTTTTCTTACTCTTTGTTTTATTGACATAATGGTAGAAAAATATAAGGAACTGAGAGATATAATTCCTTTTAGGCAAAGATTAAGATCCTAAGAGCTACTGTATATAGTCAAAGACTATACAGTATCTATAGATCTGTATCTATCGCTGAAATCAGTGTTCACAATTTCAGTAACTTAACAGGTTTCAGCAATTTAGTATATGACATCACAGGAAGCTGGTAATTCCAAGTTGTATTTGGGATCTTGAAGAAACTCAGCTCTTATTTCAAGATGGTTTTAATAATTCTTTGAAATTCCACAGTCAACTTGGGAAAGGTACTTATACCTCACTTTCAATGTAACTTTGAGATCAATGTCCAGTAAAAAAAATTCTATTTCATAATAGAAGTTTTAATATGGAAAAGTGCTAAAACTGGAAATTTTTAGCTAACAGTTCACATTTTAAAATTCCAGAAATTGTAAGGTATACCTTTTATTTTTCAGATACTTTTTTTCTGGTGAACACTACCACATGTCCCTCTATAAATTCTTCACCTGAAGGACTGAGATAAGGAATGAGTTTTAACTCAGCTTGCTCATATCATTCATAGAGTAAAAGCATGTGCCCAAAGGTTTTAGTTAATCTCAAAAGACCCTTCCAGAGTAAAATCTTTGGAAGCTGCATTTCATTGTTGAATTACTATCTCTGAAGAAATTGAAATCCAGTCCTCATTGGGTTAAGAGGTAATTTATTCAATGGATAAAAGAAAAAAGTAAGCTGCCCCCGAGGTATACACTCTATATTTGCTTCAGAATAAATCAAAGGCTTTAGTATTGTATGTTTGTTCCCTATTCGAAACTATTGCAGACAGCCTAAAGACTAGAGAGCTCTTAAGGGGCATGGGTAAAATCTATTTCATTTCACCCTGTCACTCTGCTCTTTCTCACTAAACAGGCCCCATGTGAAGTTTGCTCTCTTGTTTTACTGGTTCTTGTTTAAGCATGAAGATGTTTGTTTATTTAATGTAGCTTTGATCCTAGTTACAAATGATATTATCTTCTCCATTGGATACAAATGTCCAATTTGCCATTTAATGGAGGCAGTTATAAAGAAGCCTATTTCCCATGTGAAAAAGAGTGTTTTAAAATTTATTTTATTGATTTACATATTTTCAAAAACCATGTTGATGGCAAATAAAGGGTTTTTATGTAGTTCTTCATGGTGAACCTCTTGCCTTTGTATCTCTCTCTCTCTCTCTCTCTCTCTCTCTCTCTCTCTCTCTCTCTCTCTCTCTCTCTCTCTCTCTCTCTCTCTCTCTCTCTCTCTCTCTCTCTCTCTCTCTCATGTATATGTGTGTAACCTTAAATTGATTATTGCACATTGTTAACTAATAACTATACTTCAGGAATTTTACAGTACCCATTAACCCTTTTGGTAATATAGTCACATCTGATGAATAATTGGTATTCTTTGATTCTTTTCTACTTCTATTATTTTTTTCTAGCTTTATAATGAAACAATCACGAGTTTAATGGAAAAAAAGGACTTTCTTTGTCTTTAAAATAAAACTGAGAAAATATAGCCCAGAAGGTAGAAGTGGTAAAAAACATTGCACAATTTGAGGGTTCATTCCAGTGGAGAAAATGGCAATTTGAGCCCTTCATTATTGCTGAATATCAAAATCACTATTTTATACAACTAATTTAAAAAAGTGTGAACATTTTGCCTGTGTGTAAATGTGAACTAAAAGGCAAATCATTTCAGATTCTTCAAAACTAGACTTCTGATAAGAAGGAAACAGGTTTGAAATGTTGCAGTTTTTTTTACATACTGCCTTTTATTACTTCATTTATATTTCAATACTATTACAAGTTATCTGTTTATTACAATACTATTTCATTTACACACACACACACACACACACACACACACACACACACACACACACACACACACATATATATATACAGGCATACAGTAAATCTTTCTGCAAGGACTTAAGGATATATAGAATAAACAGTAAGAGATAATTTATTTTAATAATCCTGTAAGATGGGTAAAACTTTGTAATCTTACCAAGCATTTGAGTCTAATTCTTTCTAAGTATATTTCAGACTCTCTCTCTCTCTCTCTCTTGTATATGACTAATTACCTTCAAGTTAAATATATTTACAGAATTCCCTTAGTTTATTGGTGGGGGAGAGGAGAACAATGAAAGAGATAGGTAAAGGGCTGAACACAAGTCAAAGAGCTTTTAGGACAAATCAGGTCAAAGACAGAGGGTGAACTTTTTAAAACTTATATGAAATCCTAATGTGTGCATCAGTGAATAGTGAACAGTAGGGGTGTCAAACTCACATTGCCACAGTGGCATCACATGACGTATCAGGACTTTTTTTCCCTTCGCTAAACCGGGCGTGGGCAGCGCATGATGCATCTGGTCCGCGGGCTGGGAGTTTGACAGCCCTGATCTAGAGTATTATTTTCCTTTCATTGCATCTGTATCCCCCATGATGCTTTTCTATTCTTGGCAGCATAGTAACCATCAAGCTCTAGGCAGATCAAGTAACAGCACATTGTGATCAAATTTTGCTGTTCTTTGCCATCAAAATTGATTGCTTTTCCCTTAGCTTACAAAAGTCATATGGAAATAACTTTGGCATTCTCTATATATTGTCTTTTTATTCTGTAGCTTTTATGAAAGATTCCAGCCAGGTTGCATCATTAGTGATGGACTAATTCCCATCCTCAAAGCTTGCTGCTACAGCCGATTGGTTCCCAAGAAAGAACTAAATCCACAATGCAGCAGGAAAATCAGGAGCATGTTGACTCTTAGCTATGCTTTGTGAGACAAAGAGCAATGTTCTTCACATGAGTACCAAAAACAGGAGCTCTTGATAGGTTAAATTTGTGGATTCAGCATATATTTTCAAATACACTAGATATTTTTTACACTGTATCCTTAGAAACAATTTTAAACAATACTTCAAACTATAAACGTACCCTTACTTAAGTCAGGTCATGCTGAAACATGATATGGAGGGAATATCAGCACTGAAAATGGAAGTGGGGAAAACTATGCTTCAGTTTTCATTTATGGGCCAGTATGTCTTGGCAAGAGATTTTAAGAGACAACCTCATCTAATATGGCTTCCTATCTGAAGGCTGAAATAAATGTAGAAACTCCTGACCATGGGATTATTTATTTGAATTACATATAAAGCTTCTAACTCTTCTGCGACTTGCCCATTTTTTTTTGTTTAAATTACAACCATTTGAGGAAACTCTGTAAGGTGGCATAAGTAGGGGTTCCTTTCATTTCAGCAGTCTGCATTTCCCTTGTTACATGATCTTTTGACAACATTCTGAAAGCAATTTTCTAGCTTGCTTGGGTCTAGTAAACAGCTGGAGACTATATGCATTATACTGGAAAAATCAAATGTACAGGATTGAGGACTGCTCTCCATTGATGTAATCCTTTTCATTCGATGTATGTGTAGGAAATTGTGCCGAGAATACTAGAGTACATAATTTATATATTTATAAGAAGGATAGGTCTTGTCAGGAAACAGAAGAGGAAATCTAAAATATCTGTTAAAGGTAAACGATATAATCCAAATCTCTTATAGTGTGAATTTTTATGAGTTCACATAAAAATAGAAAATTTCTTCTGGATTCTTATAATGAAATAGTGCATGTGCTCCAAATCCTTGGTCCAGTCCAAATAAAGTGGTTCCACATGAAATAGTTGTTCATGTGGATATGCATCCATGTCACAATAATCTGGATCTTTTGAAATCAACAGGTGTTTTTATTCTGGTGGATGCACACATTCCCATACAGAGGAAATGCCAGAAATGTTGTGTGCATATGTAAGTGACAATGATGCCAGGTGAAACTAAAGCTTGAAGTTGGCAGAGCTGTTTTAATCAGTTTTGTAAGTTTCAGATTATTCCTACCCCCTTTTATCCCCTTGGCAGGGGACTGATTATTTCTCTCCATCTTTGAGAAATTGTTGTAGCATTCCCCAAAGGCACAGTTAACATGAGGAAAGTCAGTTTTTCCTTTGTTCTTTTTAAAAAATTAGACACAGTGGGAACTGATTTCATTATAACTCAACTGGAACATCAAAGAGTATGGAATAAGAAAAGCATGCTGTATCTGTGATGGCACAGCAGCCATTAAAATGGAAGAAAAAGCAGGCAGACTGGGTTGCCACTCATAGCAATTAAATTCATGTTAATTCATGTACACAACCTATCTTGACTTGATTTGGCAGCAATGCTTATCCAAAAGTGACTACAGATACAAATATGGAAATGAATAGTAGTATCCATTTGCTGCTTCAAGCCTACACTGCTAAATCTCAAAATAATGTATTATACTGGCACAGATAGATGTTTAACTTCAATGACATCTGAAACAAAACTACATGCTGAGGCTACTTTGAGAAGCAACCCATGCTTTTCAATAGTGAAATTGCCTAGTATTCCCTGCATCCCCATTAACTGAAAGAGACAGTCAAAGCAATTCAAAGCAAATATGTCAACATTATATGTGTTAGTTATTTATCTAATTTATATAGCCACCCATTTCACAAGCAAGGTGGCGTGGCACAAAACTAAAAAATAAATAAATCCAAAATCATTTTCATTAAAAACTTTTAAAAACTATTTCAAAAACCTGAAACAGGAATAATAGACAGAAGGAGTTAGTAGGGCAGTAAGGGAGTTATCTCACTAGTATATCCATATCCTGGGATCTCCATGCTGGCTAGCATAACCAGGTCTTGAGAGATCTTTGAAAACTTAGAAGTGATTCCACAGAGCAAAAGCCACAGCAGAAAAGGCCCATCACCTAGGACTTACCAAATGTAGTTTCCTACATGATGGAACCTGTAACATGCCCTGTCTCCTCATCCCACTAGATGGGGAGAAGAAATTTAGGAGAGCCGGTGCCTCAAATAATCTGGACCCAAGCCATGTGGGGCTTTAAAGATCAACACCATTTAAAGTAGACCCAGAAACAAGCTGGTAACAAGCTGGTAAACAACAGAGGGGTAACATGTCTCTACCAGAGACACATATAACGGCTTGCACCACTACATTCTGCACCATTCTGCTGAAATTTTCAGATACACTTCAAGGGAGGCCCATGTAGAGTGCATAGCAATAATCCAAACAGGAATGACTAGAGCATGAATGATCATGAGTATGGGCCCTTGGTCCAGGAAATGTAAGATTTTGCATGAATATTATCAGAGCTTTATAAAATAATACACAATGGCATGCATAATTTCCTTTTCCATTTTACTCTCCTTTTCACTTTCTCTTCATCTGTTTAACCAGATGAAAAGAAAGAGACTGTGATGTCTATTTCTGAAGAGACTCCATTCTTTCTTAAGTTTTAGAACTATGTTTCATGTTTCTAGGTTTAAAATGGTGTCTTGCTTGATGATATCTGTTCAGAATGGTTTTTGCTGGTTTCATTTTGTAACATCTTCAACCATTTCTACCATAAGTGATTTTTCTAAGGAATTTGAATGCATGACGTATTCAAAGTAAGCCTTATAAATTTTCTGTTTCCTTAAAAGATTGTAATCCAGATCATTTTATTTTTACAGTAGAAGTCCATTACAGTCACCTAATTAATATAGATCAAGATGGTCATGTTAAATCAGAGAGTTATTTTTTGTATGATGTACAGGTTCCTTCCAACTCTGTTATTCTGTATCTCATAGCCAAGATACAGAAGAAATCACCAGAATTAAAATGAAAGTATATCTCTTGGCATCTCCACATTTTGGAATACAAATCCCATGAACATTTGTCATTAATCATAAAATACAATCTATCTAGTTTTATTTTTAAAAGAGTAATAGATATCCATGGTATTATTTCATTTCCCCTCAGTAAGTTAGGTAATTCTGGAAATTATTGGTTACTTTAGTGAATCTTAACAGTAAGATTTAGAATTAAATATGTCAGAGATTTAGTATAAATATATTTAATATTCAGAAATATTCCAGTAAGTGAACGATTGCAATGAGTGTTTTATCACTGCATCCTTAAAATATGACACATTAGAATGCTATGCTTGGCATTGCCATGCAGAAATAAATCCTAACTCAATCAAGTGCAATAAATGTGTTTAAAACTGTAGAGTGATCAAAACTGTTCTTAACAATTATTTGTTTTTATTGAACAATATAATATATCTCTGTTTTTATTCCATTTTCTGAAATACACCCTGACTACCTGTACCCTCTTGGCTTAGTTACTTAGCCCACCATAAGATAGAACCATGTCTTGAAATACAAAGTAAAGCAGTCACAAGTTAAAACATATTTGCTGAACCTAGCTGGAACCCATTCAAGATCTAACAAGTCTTTTTGTCATATCACCACATTTAAGCCATGATTATTAAGTCATGCAGGTACATGAATGTGTATGACAAGTTATTATGGATTTTACTGAGTCAGGTCTCAGAAAAACAAACTATTAGAACTGTGCTTTCATTTTGATATGTTTCTCCTTTCCTCTAACTTAGCTACTTTGAAAGAGAGCATGATTTACAGCCGGGTTCCCAATTGTGTCAGCCAGCACTAGTTAGCTGGAAGAGGGAAATGACCAAATGAAAACATAACATTATCGCTGTTCATTTTACCTCTGAGCTGCTTAACAGTAGACTATAAAACAGCTTACTCTAGCTCTGAAGATGCCAGCCATAGTTGCAAGAAAATTGTAAGGAGACCAAAAATCTAGACCACTTCATTTGGTCATTAGCATTATTGTTAAACACCATCCATGTATATCCTGATTACTCCAATTGCTTTGTCTCTACAAAAGTGAAATGACAAAAGCAACTTAAAGAAAAGTGTGTGTGTATGTGTGTATATGAGTCTGTGTTTGTGTGTATGTGTGTGTTGGAGTGTGTTATCACTACTAGTCTTTTGTTTAGGTATAGGGTCTTCTGCTTGAGCAGGAGGCTGGACTAGAAGACCTTCAAAGTGCCTTCCAACCTTATTATTCTATATTCTGTGTAAATACTTATCAGTGATTTCAGCTTTAGCAAGTAGAATTTTCCTTAGAGATGAATTGTTATATTTATTATATTAATAGATCACTGGGAATACATAATACTACAAGTGGATTCAAAAATAAAATCCAAAGATATGTTCTCCCACGTCAGCAGGTTTAGAGTTTCAAGTTGCAAGTTTATATCAAGTTGCTTCTAACCACCATTAAAAGTACCTGCAAATGCTTTTAGAATATTTACAAACATCCTATTCCTTTTGAGAGCTTCCTCAATAATAAGCTGGACGAGAAAGCGTCTCCTATATCTGTGTGCTCTACTATAACGAAACTAAAATACATGGAGTATAAACACACCATTTACAAAAGTTTCCATTGCTTCTTCTTCATCCATGCAATTGCTTTGTCATACTTGCTTCCTGAACCAAAATTTCTTGTGATTCTGTTGCTGACAAGAACTTGTTTTTAAATTGGAATCTGGAGCTCTGCCTACTTAAGTTACATCAAACAAGGTTAAACTTCAGAATTTTATGTCTGCAAAACATTTCTTAGATTCTGCCATGTATAGTCAAAAATATTAACATTAGAGTTACATTATGTTCTTTGGAGCACATAGTATTTTGACTATTATTTTGGTATATGGGTTTTTTTCAAGAGAAACAATAGTGTGGGGTCCTTGGCACTCTTTGAACTTGGTGGTTTTCTTGCAAACGTTTCATTACCAAAATAGGTAACAACATCTGTGCATATTGGCTTCTATCAGAAACAATAGTAATAACATTTTCTTGTGGCATAAATGGATGTGGCCAAATTGTGTAATGTGCCTGCATTGAAGGGAGACCAACTGGAAACTATCTAACATGCAAACTATAGACAGACATTGCAGATACAAGAGCAATAAATAAATATAATCTTCTTCTAAATATTTTTGCAGAACCTGCCCCTTTCACATTCTCATGTCTGATTAATGAATATCTCTGCTCATGGAAGTCACTAGATTAATGTACTTAGTAGAATGATTACCCCCCCCCAATCTTCATTCACTATTTATAGTACTACAAAATTTATTCTTAATACCAGTATGTGTTTTTATTCTTTTCTGAGTCTAATAAACAGAGATGAAGTGACTGGCCATTTGCAACTGGTACTTGTTCTATTGACAAATTATTTCAACAAAAGTGCTACATTTCAATTGTTAAATATGGCAACTTTCTAGTTAACTGAAGAAACCAACAATAACAACAACAATAACATCACCTTTGGTACAGAAAAAATGAAAAAGAATAACCAGCGTTTATGCTTCCAATATTTTTGTAACCCATCAACAAAATTAGCACTAACTACAAAGTTAAGGACTAGAGAGCACCATAAGAGCCTAACAAACTATTCTGGGGTCAAAAGAAAGTCATATATTATTAAACCATAATAACAAGTATACAGTGATATTTCCCTCTGGATTTCTCTGCACCAAGAACTACATTTGTTAACACACTCTGTTTATGCTGGCTGCCTGATGTAGCCCATAAGGAATAATGGAATACTTGTAGGAGTTATCCATTAAGTCTTAACCCTTTAGATGCAATCACTTTATAACATAAGATGTTGTTTAATGCTGCTTTGCTGTATCAGGAAAATATTTTTCATAAAACCTTTATATTTCAAAATATGTTGATTAGATCAAAATTGTTTTGCAAAATTGCTTTGCCTTTCTAACACATACAAAATCCTCTTGATATCTCCAGTTGTAACAAAATCTAATTAATTAACTATAAATATGTAAGAAAAAAATTGTTAAAAGTATGAATTTTAATACCTTGAAAATGCATTATTCGTTCTAAAAACTATAGTTCATATAATGAATATTGTGTTTGTTCAGGAAAATATTTATAAAATTAATTAAGTTGTATATGTGTCACAAAGAGGAAATGACTTTGTGATCAACACTTACATTTAATTACCAAGTAAAATTTCTATTTTCACATCAATATGATTCTGTGCTAAATAATGTGAGATATCTTCAAATATTATTATGGTTTTCCTGAGAATACGAAACACCTCTGTGATTATGGGATATACAAAACCATGCAGTTAGTGCTCAGTATATTGTTAATGAAAAATTAACTATAAAAATACATTCAATAATTTTGAAAATATGAGAATTTTAACATCAAGCTGAATGTCAGAATCTTCACTATTTTATTTAGAATACAAAAGAAATTATGAAGGAGCAGGGTGAGGGGAAGTGGGAGCGAGGAGCAGGGGGAGAAGAAGTGGGGAGGAGGAAGAAAAATATTATAGATAAATATTAGTTTCTAACTTTCTCCTTTTTGTACTTCAGCTGATGCACAATATTTATAGACATTTCAAATCTTTAGTCAGTTTTTTCTTCTTAAAAACCATGCTCTACATCATGGGTGTCAAACTCACGACGTCATGTTGCCGTCACGTGATGTATCGCAACAGTTTTTCCCTTCACGGAGCTGGGGTGCCCATGGCCTCAATCTGTCTCATCTGGCCCGCGGGCCACCAGTTTGACACCCCTGCCTTATGTACTTATATTTGACTTGTTGCATAATATGTAGTACATAATATGTATGAAAGACATTCGTGCTTAAATTTGGTTAAACTTTTATTGTGAATATTGACTGTAAATTTTGCCATTACTACGTATTATCCAAATTTAAATTCTCAGTCTGATATCATTGGTAACATTTTGCATGTGCAAAATTGATCCTTGTGTCTATGAACATATATTTTAGTAAATTGTGATTTTTTTAATGAATACATTTTAGAATTATCATAATAAGAATTGTGATTTCATTGCAACAGTTATTTGTAAAATTGTCTGAGCAGTGCTGTTTTTCTTTCCAGTATTTGTCTTTTACAATTCTTTTATATGTCAACCACATATGGTAAAATGTTCCTTCTGTCTCATGCTACTGTATTTCCAATATTTATAACTATTAGATTTGTTTATCTTGGCAAGTATTGCATAATTGTACACCATCTACAAAACATTTTATACCAGTTTTCTCTGAAGTTATACCTTGGGGTAAAATGTATAAATTCTTCCTATTGTTGTATTGCCTCTTAATTGTATTGTCTCTTAAAGTTTTGCATCTATTATATCATGAATTTTTATTTCTTCTGTCTTCGTGTCATTTCTGAGTAACTCTGTGTGTGTGTGTGTGTGTGTGTGTGTGTGTGTGTGAGTGAGTGAGAGAGAGAGAGAGAGAGAGTGTGTGTCTATGTACGCATGCCCTAATAGGTGGTCTTAATTCTGTATGAGTATTTCAAATTATGTCTTTTTTTCTTAGAATCCTAAGAAAATGCCTAATTTTTAAGGCCAGTTTTTATTCTTCCAGCGGTTTGAAGATACATCTATCATAGTATGTTCTGGCCTTTGCCAAGTAATTCTTGATCTATCTAGTCTATTCATGGAGTTACTGCATTTTCTTTAAAGATTCATCACAGTGTCAGGTCTACTGTTAATCTCCCATTAGAATTATTCTTTTTTAAAATGATTTCATGAATAATGCATATGAGGATTGTAATGCCATGGGGAAAGTTAAAGTATCTGGATATCTACAAATTCATGAGGAAGGTTGTGGGAAATGTTATATCAATAAAATATATTTTATTCCTTATACTATCTCCATCTTCCTTTAAACATTAAAAAATCCATGGTGGACTGAAAGTCAGTGTCTCTGCTAGATAATTGACAGTCAAGCTGAAACTAAGTTAATCAAGTAAAAATAGAAAACAATTGAAAATCTTTTACTCAAACCTCCTTAAATCCCCAAATAAGTTGCCTAGACCTAATCCATATAGCAAAGGAGAAGGTCTGTAAACACAAATAGACTTAATTAAAACAGTCTCACAATGGAACTGCATGTTCACAAGAATAAATATAATAGATGACATGTACCTACACACACCCACACCTCTCAAGTGTTATCATAGAAGCAGCACATACACATTTCATATCCAGGACAAGCTCCCCTATAAAACAACACCTCTGTACCCCATTTTCTCTGTAGCTGCCCCCATAGGCAAACCTTTTTGCTTTTGGGAATAAATAATTCACCTTTCTTCACAGCTGCCTGGATTTCATTTTTATTTATTCTTGTGCAACCCCAGCTTGAGTTGGAACCCCAAATTATTCTTCTGACAAGGTCTTTAAAGAAAAATAATCATGGACTGCAATAGATTTGGTGAACAATATTTAATTCAGCCAAAGTCAGTGGGGCCTATAGTACATTTATGCTTGAATACAGCTTTCATATTACAAGAATAAAATACTGTACAATGGGTCAGCATAGTTACCTGGATTGTAGACATCCAGACAATCACTAGATGGAAGTAAAGAGTCATATATATCTCTTTGCCTAATGTGAGTTCTGTTATTTTATAAAGAAAATAAATATACTCAAAAGTTGTATGTCTTTTGGCAGTGCAGAAATAACTTAGCAGGTTTATGTGGTTTGCAGCCCCACTAAAAATTATAAAGACAAGCAATGTGATGTTATCTGAAGCTCGAACTTAAGAAAGTAAATAATGAGAATGGTTGAACATATTTTTTATCATACCAATAGGACCACCAAAAGAGATTTTACACTGAAGACAAGAAATATATATCATAAAAATATTTTTGCCTGTAAGCAATATATTTATTTTCTACAGTACATTTATAAGAGGAATACACTTATGTCTCAGCTCTTTAAAAAGTTTTGAATGTTTTCTGAAGGTACTTAGAAGTGTTGTTTTTACATATGGCCTAGTGAAATTAAGCTACATTTTCTGTTCTTCTGAATCCTGAAATTCTGAAGAATTACATTCTGTCACTCTTTGTAGGACAGGGACAAGCTACTAAACAAAAACAGTTTGAAGCTATAAAAAGACTACTAATTGCCAACTTTGGAAGGTACGGACTTTGGTTAGAATTTTATTACATGGGTAAAGTCAATCTGTAATTCACAAAAAGCACAAATAAATAAAATAAAAATTAATAAAACCTTGTGAACTATAGAAAGGGATGATACAAGGATGTCCCTTGTCACTGTTATTATTCATCTTAGCTCTGGAAGTATTGGATAGAGACATCAAATAAGACAAAAAAAATTGCTGGAGTGAGGATTAAAAAGGAGACATAAATTATGGGCATTTGCCAATGATTTGGTGATAATTCAGGAAAATCATTGGAAGGAATAGAAATATTAATGGAAAAATCAAAGTATTTGATGCATTCAGTGCATTTGGATTTAAAATGAATAATGACAAAACAATTTTAATAAAAAATATGAGGATGAAAGAGCAAAAATATCTGTTGGAAAAAAACTAGATTGGGAAAAAAGTAAAATAATTGGATATTACTATGACTAATGTTAATTGAATGTTATTTCAGAACACTTATGTTAAAACATAGAGTTAAATTAAGAGAATATGCTAAAATTGGAGAAATTACAAATGTCATTGTTGAATCTCTGTGATAAAAATGAATGTATGGTTTTGTTCAAACAATACCTGTTTTGACAACTGATGTGTTGTTTAAACAATTGCAGAAAGATACAGTACATCTAACTTTGCATGGCAGTAGAAAAAGTCAAGGGTTAAATATAAAATCCTCAAAGATGTAAAGGTATGAGGAGCGTTGAGACCGACTGATTTGAAATTGAATTTTGCCGCCTGAAAATAAGAGAATAAGAAAATTTTAGAACTTGAAGAGCATGACCTAAGATTTGGATGACAGGGCTTTTTATGATGTAATAAAGTTAAGGTTAATGTAGCTTGTAATTGCTAAAATGTATAAACTTTTTTTGAAATGAAAGAACAAGTGGGAAAGTGTATGATAAAATGGGCTAAAAACTTTGGATGGGAGGGCAATCTGGCTGCAATTTTGTTCACTCCTTTAATCACCAAGGTTGATTTAGCTGATTTAGGTGGCTTAAGCAGGTGTCCTTTTTTTCCTCCCCTATTCCATGTGCATCCCTCTTGAAGCTGCATACTCAGTAGAAAAGGGAGACCATTCTGGATAGAGGGAGTGCACCAATCTTGTACTGCTGAATCAATTGAAGTGGGAAAGTAGCTGCTGTAGTTCTGAAGATGTTTAACTGCACAATCAAGAACAGCAGAAGGTAAAGATCAAGGCAACTTGGGGAGAGATTAGTCAGCTGGTGTAATTACAGAAGGCTGTGAAGATTAAGGATAAAACTTGGTTACTGAAAAATACGAAGGCTCCAACTGAAACCCTAGAGTCTGCTAAACAAAGACTCACAGCAATTACTACTAAGCTAAGGAGATACGCTAGAGAAGCAGTGTATCTTCTTAGAAGTCAAGAAGATAAATGCATGTTCTCCAAAGAATCATGTTTGGTGTACTCCCAACTGCAGTGCAACAGCACAATAACAGCAGAGCCACTGACAGCAAAAGCTGAACGATATTGGAAGAACATATGGGAGAAAAAGAAGACACATAACGCCACCATACATGCATGACATCAAGCTGTATGCTAAGAGTGAACAAGGTATCGACTTGCTCATCTACGTGACATTAATCTACAGCAGTGGTTCTCAACCTTCCTAATGCCGCGACCCCGCCCCGCTGCCGTGACCCCCGCCCTGCCCCCTCCCCGTGCACGATAAGGTGACAAAGGGGGCGTGGCACCAAGATGGCGGGCTAGTGCGCGCTTAGGCGACCCCTGTGAAAGGGTCATTTGACCCCCAAAGGGGTCGTGACCCACAGGTTGAGAACCGCTGATCTACAGTGAGGACATTGGATATCATTCAGACTGGAGAAGTGGCACTGATGATAATCAAGAGAGGGAAGGTAGTTAAGATTTATGATGTGGAACAACCAATGGGCCACATAGCAGATATATAGCCCAGCTCCATGTACTGTGGTATCCCACAGTCAGGCCTCAGAGACATAGTAGCAGAATAAAATATGAAGGCAGGAACAGCATACACTAGATGGCCCAATCAAGTAGCTGGTATTGTGTACAGGACTATCTGCACAGTATATGGGCTTGACCCAAATCCAGACCCAAATTCTATATTCCACAGAAGGTCGTAGAGCACAACAGATTCTGTGGGACTTTCAGATTTAAATAGCCAGGCAATCCCATTTCTTACAATACGCATATGTGTAACTTCAAAACCGGCATCTTCAAAAACTGGTACAGCATAGTACAATATTAATAAGCTATAATAGCATGTAATTTCTCTGGAACAATAATAAAATATATATGATATCAAACATTTCACAAGTACTGTAGTGCAACATGATTACATGTGACCCATAATTCCTTTCACAATTTTAATCATGGGCTGTAGTTTAGCATTACCTAATTTTCCTATCCATCACCAAACCACATGACCCAAAGGAAGATGGTATGATAGTATATTTGTTTCTAATATTATAAGTTAATACCGTAGTAAATAAGTAATCACAACTTAACAAAATTACATCCCATTTAGTGATTGACAGATTCTTTACCAAATGAATAAGGGCTTAATAAATGTCCAACTAAAATAAATTAGAATAAAGGAAAATATTCCATCATTCTTCTTTCTACCAATGGCCACCTAGTCATCTAAATCTGGAAAATCCTTTAGCAGGACATGAGACTGACAGACTGATGTTGCATTCTGTTCTATTTAGAGAATACAAAGAATGGTGGAATCTGTAATTCAATAAATGTAGATAGTTTCAAATTGTAAAAGACTGCACCTCATTCTGAAGCATTGTTGTGGCATGGAAAGAACTCTGATACATTTTATTGATGACAACAAAATAAAGAGTGATTACTGTTTATTTATGTAGGTATTAGTCACTTTGGATAACACCTTGACTAAGCCATATCTATTATAAATATGTGAAAGCAAGCCACCATATTGCTATATAAATACCGCACAATTTTCATTAAGTGTGCTATTTCCCATTGTATATTTGATTTTAATTTTTGATTAAATTGCCTTATAATAAAAAACGTGTGTGTGTGTATGTACATGTATGTGTGTGTGTGTGTGTGTGTGTGTGTGTGTGTGTGTGTGTGTACACACGCATATACTATATTGTATAGTTGAGTGGAAAATAAGAAAAATCAATCATTCAACAGCAGGCATTTATGATGCCAAATTATGCTGAATTTTGAAGATTATCTTGGCATGCGCAGGAGAAGAAAGTGGTGGGGTAAAATATCTGCTTCATCAGAAACAGGTATGAAGAGATGAGGAGAAAAAAGTATTATTCGGGAAATGATATTCTATTAAAGATTCTGAGCACTTGACTTTTTACATTTCTTTATAGCGCAAATAACGTTATAAACAACTTCGTCTTTCCATAGCAATGTTATTTTCCGTATTGCAAATATGAAATCTACATTTAATCATATCAGCAAATGATATTGGCTATCAGATATAAATATAAGAATAGTTCTGTATTTTGATTTACTCAATTTGTATCAATTATAATAATTACAGATTTGATCAGATTAAGGTCTTTTGGGTTGTGGTTGATAGATTGTTTCTAATTTTAAATTTATATTGGATTGTCTTACTTTAAAAAAATATTTTTATATGTTATTTCTACTGTACTACAGAAATCTGGCTCCTAGACCCTAGAACCTGTCTGGACAAAATACACTGTGCTTTCTCTATATTACTAATATATGTTCTTAATATGTGTCAGAAATTATTATTGGGGCTCTATCATGATCATCACAGGATACAAGCAATCTGGGCGGATGGATGAGGGTAGAAATGAGATGAAAGAATAAATAAAAGAAGAAAACTGGGATAAAAATAATTTTTTTCTTTCTATGAATGAGTCAGAGACAACTCTCTGAAAAGAGAGCTCAGAATGCCATTTTCTGACAATGAGAGAAGCATATCCACATTCTGACTAGATAACTGGCATACCAAGATTAAAGAGGGCACACAAAGCCTTTGGACAAATGACTGGAATGACTGGAAAAATAAACAAAAGTGGTAGCTTGTAAATCACTATTGTACAAGGCAAGTTGACCAGGCAATTGGCTGATTATAAAGGATCCAAACAAAAGATCCCAGCAGAGTCTTTCTATCCAGATAAAGAACTTCAACCCGCCCGCCCCTCAACAATTAGAGTGGATGTTCAGCCAGTTTTGGATTGCTTAGGTAAGTGAATGGATGATGGGTGCAAGAGTTGAAATGTGAGCAATAAATGTTCTTAAACAATAAAGCCTAGCTGTGCTTGTAACTGTGCATGTTCATAGTTTACTAATAGTTCTTAGCTGCTTTTTTAATTATTATCTGTAAATTATAAAGAAAAAATTAGGATATTATATGCTTCTTTTTTCTAAGTGCAATCAGCCCTTCCCTTTACCAGTTGTGCAAGATTAGTGAAATAATGGTGAAGCAGGCACAGCAACAACTGCGTTTTCTGCGTGTATGAGAAGAGCACATCTTCCTTCCCCTGTCCTTACCACTTTCTATTGAGGGACAATTGAAAGCATCCTGTCCAGAGGTGGGTTCCTCCTGATTCGGACCAGTTCTATAGAACCGGTAGTAACTTGGCGACCTGGGTCACTAGAACTGGCAGCGACCCAGGCCTGCCACGCCCCGAACCGGTTCTTTCGGTGGCGGCGTAGGTGCCGCCATTTTGTTTTTTGCTTCTGCGCATGCGCAGAAGCTTTTTTTAAGCACTGCGCATGCGCAAAGCACACACACACCCGCGCGGCGCGACACTGAGCAAACCGGCAGCGAAGAAAACCAGAACCCACCCCTGATCCTGTCATATTGTACTACTTTAGTTTGGAAGTAATACTGCTTCGAACAGAAACGCTGTGCAGAGAGTGGTGAGGATGGCAGAAGAGATTATTGGAAGTTCACTTCCTTCTATCCAGGACATGGCATATAAGTGCTTCTTGACCAGGGTCCATAATATTGTTAGGGACATTACATATTCTCCCCATGACTGGTTTTCATTGTTGCCTTCTGGAAGGAGGCTTCGTGGTATCCAAAGCAGAACAACTAAGTTATGTAACAGCTTTGTTCCATATAGTGTCAACTTTGTTAACTCTCAAGACTCTTTTTTCCGCTATGTATTCAAAGTGGACTGTGATTAATATATGTTTTGGTGTCATTTTTTTTATAACTTGGCATTTTTGGAGCTGTGGGTGACAATAAAGTTATCTCATCTTTACCAGAGTTGTGCAAGATTAGCTTCTTCTAGATCAGGGGTGTCAAACTCAATTTCATTGAGGGCCGCATCAGGGTTGTGTTTGACCTTGGAGGGCAGGTGTGTGTGTGTGGCCAGGGATGGGCGTGGTCATGGTGGGCGTGTCTGGGGTGGGCGTGGCCATGGTGGGTGTTTGACACAGGCTTAAGATGCATTTTTTCCCTTCTCTTCTTTCTTTCCACAGTTCTTTACTATAACCATTTTCCTATCTCTTCTACCAGTTATTACTTGCAAACATTTATTACTTATTCTTCATACTCCACTAAACTTTTTATTTCTAAATTTATATCCCATTATTTAATAGTAAATTGCTTTTCCAGGCAGAAAAGCTATTTATACTATTGTATTTTTATTATTAAACTAATAATAAAAATACAATAGCATAAATAACATGATAATACAGCAGAGGTAAATTTCCAGGATAGTAAATAGAAATGGCTGTCAATTATAGATTGTTGATTGTAGATTAAATGGACCTACAGTATGTAAAATCCGGCATTAAACTGTAGCATTAACATAGGATGTTGCTTGTTTTCTATCCAGATCAGGCACTTACTTGAGGCCACATAATTGTAATCCAGTCCAATCCAGTCCTCCTGCAGCACTCTGCCGGCTGAAAGCAGGCCATGTGGGGCCTCCGCCCAGCCCTTTTTCAGCCAGCAGAGTGCTGCAGGAGGCCGTGGAGACTGAAAATGGGCCATGGGGGTCATGTGGGGGCCCCATGGCCCATTTTGGCCAGCAGAGGCACTGCGGGCCAGTCCTTTGATATTTCCAGGCTGGCCCCATGGGCCAGATCCAAGCACCCCGTGGGCCATATCCAGCCCGCGGGCCTTGAGTTTGACACTCCTGTTCTAGATAGTTGATCAGAGCCATGTTCTAACTGTATTGTGACTTCCTGATCTGTATATGGGTTTCAAATGAGGACAATGAGATATTCTGGAATTCCCATTTTTTTCTAAGCATATTCCAAAGCCTGATGTGTTCAACACAACTAAAGGCCTTTCTATAGTCAATGAAGCACATAGTTAATTCTTGTTTGTATTCTTTGGCTTACTTAATTATACAGCAATATATCTTGTGTTCCCTGGCCTTTTCTAAATCCTGTTTGAACATCGGACATCCTTTATTTCCATGTAGGACTCCAATCTGCATTGAATTATCTCAGATAGCATACTAGCATGTGAAATTAAGGATGTTATACTGTATGCATATTTTAATACACTGTTTCCCCGAAAATAAGACCTCCCCTGAAAATAAGCCCTCCCCGAAAATACCATTTCCTCTGGTTAAGGTTAGGGAGACAGAGCTGGAAATCAGGTAAGATGGCAAGAGGAGTCCCATCTTGCTCACGCACCCCAAAATAATAAGACCTCCCCAAAAATAAGGCCAAGCGCTTATTTTGGGGTTCAAAAAAATATAAGACAGGGTCTTATTTTCGGGAAAACACGGTAGCCTCCTTTTTGGTATTGAATTTAGATTGAGCTCTTCCAATTTGTTGGTCACTGTGTAATTCTCAAGATTTGCTAGTATTTGGTTAGAATCTTAACTGCTTCTTCTTTTCTTGGTTGTCATATTTCTGTGGATATTCTATGGTACACAAAAGGTCACATAGCCTTCTGACTTGATAGAAATCTAACTTCATCTTCTAATAGCAGAGATTCTTGTAAGTAGGACATATCTTCTAAGATATCTTGATATCTGTACTGTATAGAATTTAAGTATATTCCTTCAATTGTTGTATGATTTTCTTAAAATGAGTTACTACCTGTCCATTGGCATCCTTTAGTATACCACTTTGAGATTGGAACCTCCTTTTGAATTCAGAAATCTTTTTAAATGCTTTCCTTGTCTGTTTCCATCTTTAACGTTTTTACAGATGTTGTAATACTGTTTCTTGTCTTTTTTAACAGTTCTCTGAAACTGTTAAGTTCCTTCCTAAGATTTTGTCTATCTTGGCTTTGGCTTCTCTTCTATTCTTGGAAATTTCTACAATGTATTCTAATATCCAGTTTTTTTTCTGTTTCTTAGTCTTTGACAGTTTGTTTTCACATTCATCTTTAACAACTTTTTAATTTCATCCCATAGTTCCTTCGGTTCCCTATTAATGAGGTTCCAGACTTCAAAGAGATTCCTGATATTTTCCTTGAAAATGAAGCCTATATGCTCAAAAGCATATTGTGGAAAATGGTTATATTTCTTCTTCTTTATCTTAAATTGGACTTGCACATGAGCAATTTGTGATCTGTTCAGTTTATTTATTTATTGAATTTTTATAGTCGCCTATCTCAGCAAATGGCTCTGGGCAGCTCACAATTCAGAAACATATATTACAATTAAAATCTTATGCTATTAAGCTCCTCCACCTCCTTTTAGCAATTATATAGTCAATTTAATTTCTATGTGTTCCATCTGGTGCCATCCATGTGCACAGGCATCTGTTTTGGATGTTTGAAGACAATGTTAGCTAAGAAGAAATCATTGGAGTGGCAGACATTGATAAGTCAGTCTCCTGCTTCATTTTTGTATTCTAATTGATACAATCCAACTAATTTTTCCCCTTAATATTTCCAACATTGACACACTTCTAATCATAAGTGACACATCTTGCTTGTGTGTTCTGTGAATTTGAAATTGAACTTATCATAAAACCTATAATACTCCTATTCTTCTGGATGATTGGTATATTAATTGGTCATGCATGAAGTCTAATTGATACTATTTGGCCGTTGACTGCATTGTAACAAGTGGGATCCTTGTTATACCTTTCCTATCTATAAAAGTAACATCCTTCTTCCTTGCTTTTCACATTCTATGTAGTAAACAGCTTCTGATTTAACATGTCCAATCCCAGTCCATCTCAATTTGCTGATGCCTAAAATTTCAATTTGCTGTCTTTTCATTTAATCTTTCATTGTGTTGAGTTTTTCATGTTCATGCTTCTTACCCTCCATATTCCCAGTGGGGTTTGTCTTTGGAGATTCAGATTTTGCTTTCCTTTATAGCAACATAAGCAAAAAGACATTCTGAAGGATTCAAGGAAGCCATGTCATAAGGACCATTAGTATTTAAAAAGATCTTTAATTCTCTCTCAGTAAAATGTTGAGTGTCATCTGACCTGAAAGACCCATCACATCACACTTGTGTCAGAAGCACCGAGACACTTTCAGATTGAAAGCATTAGCCGGTGGCATCACTGTTACCTGGGGGGGTGTCCTTTCATGTGTCCAGCAGGAGCTGGAGCAAAGGACAAGAGCTTATCCCGCCCATTTTGCCCTAGTCACTATAATGAAATCTGTTTGTTCTGAAGGCAGAGTAAATAGTAAGATTGAGAAATTAATGGTAGATAGACTTAAGATCAAACAGAGAATGGTGAAAATATTAACAACAAAAAGCAATATATGAATGAGCTTTTGAACATTATGGAAATATCGCTTTGCAAGAATAGAAGGTATGAATTACTTAAATTACCTTTTCTATTCTTTTATATCCTGCCTCTAATTTCTTTTACACATTAATTCTGCATTTTTCTTTATGTTGCTATGTTGCTTGCCACAAATGTGAGTAGTGGTCTCTCTCTCTCTCTCTCTCTCTCTGTGTGTGTGTGTGTGTGTGTGTGTGTGTGTGTGTGCATGCACGCGCGTGTGTGGAGAGAGAGAGAGAGAGAGAGAGAGAGAGAGAGAGAGAGAGAGAGAGGGAGAGAGAGAGAGAGAGAGAGAGAGAGAGAGAGAGAGAGAGAGAGAGAGAGAGAGAGAGAGAGAGAGAGAGAGAGAGATCCTTATTTCCAAGTCTTCACCATCCTAGAACATGCTTTGACAATTTTATGATCTCGAAAGTGATTTCAAATTTTATCCAGAAAAACCATCAGTGTTATTCATAAATGTTCCTAATTATATGGACAACTGCATACTAAAACTATTCTCACACTAGTCAAGTATTGGCCTAAAAACAAACTCATCAGTCTAACGTTACTAGTTTTAAAACCCAGAAAATTAGTTCAACTTCACACTTGTAAATTAAAATGTATTCTAATAATGCTACACTTTGGCCTTGAATAGTTAACCCTGAATAGTTTTATCCTATGCAAACAATAAAAATGCATGGCATTATAATTATCCTTATTAAAAATCAATTAGAGATTTTAAGAGCACTTTAACAAATATAATTGGGAGAAATAATGATGTCCAAATATCTTAAAACTACATCAGAATATAGCATAGAACATTAGTCTGAGTTAAAGGTTTTCTTATGTACCTCCTTATTAATGACCTTTTACATTTTCTATTCTACAAATATGCCTGTGTTCAAAATAGTACAGTCTTAGGCAACAATTTTGATGCAGAAATGCTATTAAATACCATTTAGTTCAAATTATAATGTCTTAGCTAAAAGAGCTGTCATCACTTTGTATATTTGTTAGGTTATCAAGAGACTATAGTCCTGATTTGTAGGTCACTAATTACAAGGCAAACTTTGATCTATTTGTCTAATGGTGTATTGTCTGCTTTGAAAGCACAGCCAACTGAGTCTTTGAAAGCTCTATACTGTTTTGCAGGATATATTCATGGAAGAGAAATGTATGAACTATAACTGAAGTACATAAAAATCCTTTCATGGTCATATTCCAGAATGTAGTAACTCAGATTCTAAGATACCATTTTAAACTGACAGAAAATGGCATATTAAGAGAGAAATCCATAGACAGTTCGATATGAAGCATATTACGTATAATAGCATACTGTGAGTGGCTGTAGACAGCGCCTTCTGTTCCAGAAGTAATTGCAGCTGGAGCATCGACCAGCTGGGCAAATAGTGACTAGGCACAAGTAAGCTACTAGCCATGTTATATGTTATAGTTTTGGGGGTATTCAAATTAAAATGTATTTTGGTCCGAGACCAGCCCACTTTATTTAAGAATATTATTACATGGACAAAATAGAATGACTGGCATACAGTATAATATGGCTGAATACTAAACTAAATACATAGAGCCTCCAATAGCTTGTAACAGTTTGAATTTGTGAGCCTTCTCAACAAATCTATTCATACATTTTGCTAAGTAATTGAAATAACTACTTTACCAATGTGGTGCTTTATAGCTTCAGATGACTCCTACTGAATCAAGAGGATAAACAGACTAAGCTGCAGCTTAGACACATGCTTCTACTATAATGTAATTAGGCCACATGTCATTATGAGATATTGGACTACTTGTCGCCATCATTAACCTTCATGTTTAAATAAAATCATAGTGTAGAAATAATTGTAATAATGTATATGATGCTGTACAGTTTAGCGTTCTTTCATGCACTTTTAATAATTCCATCACTTATTTTATTTAAATAATTTCCATTAATTTATCATCAATGACTTGGATCATAACATTACTTGAAAAAAAAATCATGAAAAAATCCTCTTTTTCTTTTTCAACACAAAAAGCATAGAGAACTTCTCAAAGTTTGTGCCAGGAGTTGGACATCAGGTAGAAAAAAAAGGCTTCCAAATTTGGGTTTGAGCCTGAAAAGATTAAAGAAATACACTTCAGTCTTTCACTAGATTTTTATATTTCCAATTACACTGAGTATAAAAAAAAACACCTCCTTTTTCCAGAAAAGTTTTGGGAGGAACAGATAGCCATGAAAATACAGAAATAAGATACAATTTTTCATCAACACTATGGTTATATATCAATTATAGAAAGACTAATATGGATTAGCTTGTAGCCAAAGAAATTAGAAGTTACTTCTGAAGTATCACAATAAGAAGTGCAGAGTATAAGTTTTTACCACGTTAAGGATCATGGTAGGAACATCCCTTTTCCACAAATTAAAATTATATTTAACTTGAATGGGAAATAATCTATTTCTTTAACCAAATCAATAAGCTTGGCTCCGTTAATTTTCTTTTCTAAAGAACACAGAAATACAGAATTTATTTTTTTTTCTCTTGACACCTACAGTTGATTAAAATATTGTAATGCTTTTTCTCTCTTTTTCTCTTTTTTCTTTTTTCAAAAAAAAAAATTGAAAACAGCAATGTAATCAGATTCTGACTCTGTTGCTCCAAGGGCAACCATCCATCAGTCTTCCTGCTATTTTGCTGACAGATGTTAATGTTGGCAATGTTCATAACATTTTATTGTATATTTTAAAAGCCAGATCTGTTTCGTTAAGTTTTTGTTTTTAAATGGTTCATGGATTATTCATAGATTCAGTGATACCACCCACTGCTCTATTTAGGATCAAAGTAAAACAATTTGAACAATTAAAACACTAACAATTGGCCATAAAACTAGTCCAAGGAAAGCAAATATGTGGGGCTGCCAGGCTGGGCAACTTTTGGGGCTGTGGGAACAAAGTTTGCCTCCTTTGAACCCTTGGAGGACAGCATATAAGTAGTGACATATCTGTTGATGGAGGAATGAAGCACAGGCATTTATCTATTTGCTCATATAGCCACACACACCACAAGACTGTTTAAAAAAAACACCTCCATTTCCATTCTTGTCTACAACAATGTCATCCTTTAACCTATTGAGAAGTTAGACAAAGGCACTAGATTTACATATATTCTGACTATAGAAAGAAAAGCATAAAAACACATGCAGTCACCTTCCAAACCTGATTAATCCAATCTTAATTTTTCAGCTATTAGTTATTTTATTTTAGCTGCTTCTGTTCTTTCTGTCTGAACCAATTGCTACCCTCTATGTAGATTAGTTTCTTTCATGTGTTTTCAGGGTGTTTAGTCATATTTCCTTCTACCAAATCCAACTAAACTGTTTTTGCCAACTTAATTTATAAACTTCATTTTAACTCCCATTCCATGGCCAATGAAAAGAAGCATATTCTTCACTATACATTTCTGTTTCCACTGTGTGTGTTAGAAAACCCTCTTAATTCTCAGTTCTCTGGAATGAATTTGAAAAAATAGCCTTAAACTAAAACCAAATGTAATATAATCATGAAGGCAGAACAATATGTCAGAACATTTACATTCCTCCACGACTTCTTAAAATTCACAAAGTAAATATACTGTAGGAGCGTATGAAACTGTAGTTTAGAATAACTGAAGCCTACTTTTCACTGAGGTGAATCTCTGTCTGTGTTATTAATGTGAACATGTTAAAAGATGGCAAAGTTGTGAAGTAAACAATATCTGATGAAAGCAAAGCTGAACTGATAATAAATAAAATGCTTAGCAAATGGTTCAACACTGAGCAGGAATTAAGACAAGGTTGTGTAAAATCTATTTGGTCTTTTAATGTATTTATGGATACATGGATCAGGAATGGTTGCACCTATAGAGGTGTTTTGAGAATGTATTTTGTAGGCAGTTATATTATTATCAGTGGTGGGATTCAAATAATTTAACAACGGTTCTCTGTCCTAATGCCCAGCTGGGTAGGCATGGCTGGGTGGTCATGTGACTGGGTGGGCATGGCCAACTCAACGTCACTCATGTCGAGGGGCACTTTGCCTCACCCGGCCTCTCGTGACTGTGGGGATGCTGCTACGGTCATAAGTGTGAAAAACGGTCATAAGTCACTTTTTCAGTGCCATTGTAACTTTGAATGGTCACTAAATGAACTGTTTTAAGTCAAGGATTACCTGTACAAAAATACAAAAAGCTTCTTTACTTGCAAAAAGCTGCCCTAAATACCAATCATTAGATTAGAAATTGGGG
Organism: Thermophis baileyi; assembly: GCA_003457575.1. NCBI lineage: Eukaryota > Metazoa > Chordata > Lepidosauria > Squamata > Dipsadidae > Thermophis > Thermophis baileyi. The sequence continues at coordinate 40,176 of QLTV01000602.1, read as the reverse complement.
AATACACACTGAAGACCAATGACAGTCACAGCCATCATGGAAATCTAAATCATTCTGCCTGAATACCTTCCTTTTCATCAGCAATACCTGCAACCCAGAGTTACAAAGCAGGCAGGGTGTCAGAGCACCTTGAGGAATTAAAATAGTTAAAATGCAACATCAGGCAAGGTGACAGAGCACCTTGAGGAATTAAAATAGTTAAAATGCAATGATAACCATCAGCAGCCAACTCTTGTTCATAAAGTGAAACCTTTTAGCAGAGAGGTCATTTAAGCTCTCGAGAAAGTGGGTGGGCATACTTGGGCTACAAAATGCCGAGCTAAAGAAACAAATTAACAAAGTATATAGGGGACCCAGGTTCAAGTCTCTGCCCTCCCAAGCTTCTCAGGATCACAACAAAATTAGTACATGCCACAGATATCTAAATAAACTTCAAGCCTGGTGCCATGTTACTAAGCCTTATTATCATGAGAGAAAACTAAAACGAATTGAAGGATCCACACCTCTATCTCCTTTTTTTAAAATCTTACTATCAATGAGCAATCATGTGCCTTGGCCACTCCAAAGCAATGAAAGAGACTCCTGTCCCAAAGATGCTTTTTCAAGAGGCAACTGGACTTTCTGGAAACCAAGAAAGTCCAGTTGCCTCTTGAAAAAAGCACCTTTGAGACAACCTTGATCTGGATGACTGAAGAATCCCCATAGACAAGAGACTCCTATGCTCAGTGAACTGACAAAGCACCCTTTCCCACCCAGGAGAAGCAATCCTTAGATCCATTTGCACCACTTAAAAATACCAGGTGGTCTCACTCACCTCGCAAGATATCCTAAGGAAATCATTCAGATTTAAGGAAAGATCACATGCCCCCAGAAAGGCAGTAAAACAATCACACAGGGTGCCAAGCTTGCATCCTGCCTCTTGGAAGTACACCCCAAAAGTGCAGTGCTAGGAACCACTGCTTTTTACCAAGCAGTGTAAAAAGCTTTTTAAAAAAGTCAAGCCCCTAATAAAAGTACCAGCAAAGAAAAAGAAAAACCTCCAGAGAAGGTGAACAGGCTACAGAAAGTCTGGTTGTACTTCCAAGAACCATTAACTGCTGTTACAATGTAACAAGGCTTAACCCAGAGGCAGTTTCAGAAAACACTTAAAGATAAGCAGGATTAGGCTACAAACAACACAGAGAGGCACACCAGAATGTCTCCTTCCTGCCTGCCTGACAGGATTAACCCTGTAAAGTGGGAAAAACAGAAGGCTGTTGGAAGGAGATTTCTTCCAACAGCCGGTTCGCCGAACTGCTCAGAAAGTTAACAAATGGTTCTCCCGAACCAGTGCAAACCGGCTGAATCCCACCACTGGTTATTATATAACAGAACTAAATCATACAGCGAATCATTTGCAGCAAATATTAGCTATATTATATGATGCAACAAGAAATATGGATGTGAAAATTAATGTATCAAGGACCAGAATAATTGTGTTTGACAGGGAAAAGGAAGCTATACAGAAAAACTAGAGCAAATAGATTAATTTGTGCACTTGCTAAAAATGAAGAAATTAATTGAATAATTTGAACACATCAAAATGCTAGTAGAAAGCTAGAAGACAATACTGCATATAGTCCATTGAAAGGAATAAATATTTGTTGAAAGAAATGAAAATATCTGTATATGAAAGCATGTGTCTGCCCAGTTCACTAGAGGACACAAGTGATGGATACATCAAGAGAAATACAACAGTATGTTAAATGTAATAGGAATAGGGTATTTAGTGTAAATGTATGTAGGAAAACATGCTGAGTTAGGTTGAACAATGAATGGATGATAAGTGAATGTGGTCTAAATATTCAATTAATACAGAATATGAAAAATACATTAAGCTAGTTTAGTCATATGGAGAGAATGATCAAGACAGATTGAAGGAGTCAAGAGGAAATGGAAAACAAAAAAGTAGTTGAATGGAGTCCTGAAAAAAGTAAAATAAAGGAAAGGGAAATGTTTTATATTTATGAAGTGATAGAAGCAAAGATGGTTGCTAGGATGGAAAGCTCTTCTGTTTTCTTTTTTGTTTCCCCCATCTCATGCCTTTAGTTTCCTTTTTGTACTATTTGTCTCTTCTTTTTTTCAGTCCATTATAATGCTGCTTATCTTGAAGGAGAATACCATGATGATAAGCATGTACATACATAGATATACAAGAATTTCATATAAATCTTCTTCAAACAATCATGCCTCTATGTATTCAGGGCAGGCAAAAAAGGAAAGCACATGTTCTGGCTTTGTCTATCTGTACACATAAACTTCCACTCATCAGTTCAGTTTAGTACAGCTTACAGAATCATGATGTATATTTAACTGTCCATATGGCTTTCCCTTTCATAGATACTATAGTTAGGAAAAAAGTTATGGCTTGATGTTTTCCTTGGTGTCTTCAAATTAACCCTCTTATAAAGGAAATCCTGAAGAAAACTCTACCTCTTACTTACTTCAAACCAGAATTTTACAGGGAATCACATACATTTTGTCTATTTGTACTCTCCTTTGCATTCTGGTTTTATTATTGTTTTGGTACTAGAGCAACACAGTTGATTGCAGCAAGGATGGGGAACAAATCTGGCGCAAACTAGGAGTTTGTCAGGAAAAAAATGAAAATCAATTTGAGTACTAAGGATATAGTTGAACAGAACTGAGACTGGAAGAGGTCAGAAGCAGAAGTAGAATTATCAGAGATCTTAAGGTAACATTGGTAGTTTATATAGGAAAAAGTGGCTGCTGGTAGACAACTGGAGTCACTAAATTAAAAAAAAATGAAGAATTTACCATCTCATCCGTCTTTTGAGATTCCTCTCTCTCTAACTATGAAGAAGATAGAGGTAATTTGGGAACTGTGAATTATTCAGTAGTGCTGGCAGTTTGGCCAACATGAATAGAGAAGTTGGCATTAAAGAACATTTAAGCAGGCTAGAGAAGAGTAAACAACCAAAGGAACAGAGAGAAGGATTGCATTCAGACAGCCATTTGGGAGAAGGGCTAATCAAGAAGGTGCAATTAAGTAGCCCCGAAGGGAAAAAAAATGAGGAAACTGCTGCCTGAGATAGCTGCTGCTGTGCGTAGTTTTTCAAGCCAGAGTTGGATTGTTGAAAGGCATATTGTGTCTTAGATATATGCTGTATTTTTAAGAGACTGGTCAATCTGTTGAATGTGAACTGCAAGTTCCAAGTCTTTCTGCAAAATATAGGAATACTTTGTTAGCTTGTTTGGTGGTTTCTTGATTGGGGTATTGTTTTTGATTGTTGGTCTGATGTTAATCTTGGTGTTAAACTATGCTCATCTGGGTGTTGATTGCTGGTGGGGAGGTGTTTTGATCTTTTTGCTGCCTTTTGGGCTTGTTGATTGTCTCTTTTGCACAAGTATGTAGATGTTGTTTATGTCTATGTGACTACCCATGGCCTATTTGTCAGAGTGCCAGGCTTCCAAAATTCTCTAGTGATTTTGGGTTTGACTTGATCTAGGATGGTCACTGTGACCAAGTCTAAGTAAGTTCAAAACTGTTAGAGAATTCCTGGAAGCCTGTCATTCTGACAAATCAGCCATCAATATACATAAACAATATCTACATACTGTTCCCTGCTAGCAATCAACATTAAGGTAAGCAACACTAAGACCAACACTCAAAAAATAAACAATACCCCAGTCAAGAACTGCCAAACAAGTAACAGTAAATAGCCCAACCAAAGAACCACCAAGACCACTCCCACCAACAGGGCGAGCCATTAGAATAAAATTGAGAGCAAACCCCATTCCCTACTAGTGCTGATGATGTTACCTAGTTTGGGTAATGGAACATGTGCAACAAAATAACTAAGATCAGACAGCATCAAGTCCCCTCAACATAAAATGATTTTTTTTTAAAAAAATATTGTATATTCATACCTATATACCCAAGCATAAGTCAATTGTTTTGAGACTGACAATGCAGGAGATGACATTGTATCCTATCCTATCAGAGGTGGGTTTCAGCAGGTTCTGACCAGTTCTGGAGAACCGGTAGCGGAAATATAAAAGTAGTTCAGAGAACCAGTAAATACCACCTCTGACTGGCCCCGCCACCATCTATTCTCTGCCTCCCGAGTCCCAGCTGATTGGGAGGCAATGGGGATTTTGCAGTAACCTTCCCCTGGAGTGAGGAGGGAATGGAGATTTTGCAATATCCTTCCTGTTAGATAGGCGCGGGAATAACAGCCAAGACGAAAAGACCCGTTCAGCACTTTAATAACGGCTAGCACTAACTACAGCAGACTGGCGGCTGGCTGCAGGGAAGCCGCCTTGATGGAGCTCCCCGCAGCCAGCTTGGCCAGTGACAACGCTTCAAACTCCCCGCCACTGATTTAACCCAATCAGCGGCGGGTAGGCAAATACCTGCTCGTTAAGTCGGTACGCAACACCCCTCCCCTCGTAGGTTAGCACTAACTACAGCAGACTGGCGGCTGGCGGCAGGGAAGCCGCCTTTATGGAGCTCCCCGCAGCCAGCTTGGCCAGTGACAACGCTTCAAACTCCCCGCCACTGATTTAACCCAATCAGCGGCGGGTATGCAAATACCTGCTTGTTAAGTCGGAACAC
>QLTV01000602.1:6233-32381 GCA_003457575.1 Thermophis baileyi | reverse complement strand
GAGGTGCCTTTGTTCAGTCGTCTTCTCCCACTGCCTTCGTCGCCAGTGTTAGATAGGCGCGGGAATAACAGCCAATACGAAAAGACCCGTTCAGCACTTTAATAGCGGTTAGCACTAACTACAGCAGACTGGCGGCTGGCGGCAGGGAAGCCGCCTTTATGGAGCTCCCCGCAGCCAGCTTTGGAAGGGATCTTGGAGGTCTTCTAGTCCAACCCCCTGATCAAGCAGGAGAAGCTATACTATTTCAGACAGGTGGCTGTTCAGTCTTTTCTTAAAAACTGTTAGATAGGCTCGGGAATAACAGCCAAGACGAAAAGACCCGTTCAGCACTTTAATAGCGGTTAGCACTAACTACAGCAGACTGGCGGCTGGCGGCAGGGAAGCCGCCTTTATGGAGCTCCCCGCAGCCAGCTTGGCCAGTGACAACGCTTCAAACTCCCCGCCACTGATTTAACCCAATCAGCGGCGGGTATGCAAATACCTGCTTGTTAAGTCGGAACACAACACTTCCCCTGGAGTGGGGTGGGAATGGAGATTTTACAGTATCCTTCCCCTGCCATGCCCACCAAGCCACGCCCATGGCCACCAAGCCATACCCACAGAACCGGTAGTAAAAAAATTTGAAACCCACCACTGTATCCTATTACTATTTTTGCAAAGTGCTATCTGAAATGCACAAGTAAATGTTATAAAGAAAGCTTTATTCAATGCTTACTTATCCCAAGTAAGTCCCAAGGATAGATCACAGAACCATTGTATAAATATTATTTATTAAATAAATTACTTCAGTTAAGCATCCCCCAAAATGGTTCTGGCTATGTGCTGCTCGTTAATAGCTTAAAATCTGGACTAAATTATCTAGGACGTTTTCACATATACGCATATAGTATACATGAAAGCAAGGCCTGGTTCCTTTTTTCCCCCCTTTGGCACCAATAAAAAAAAAGCATTTTTCAATAATGACTATTATCTATTCTGCAGAAAATTCATAGTGCTGATTGTAGCAATAATTTCAGCTCACCAGTGGAATTTAGGCATATATTGAAGCCAACCTTCTTTTCCATATAAAACTTACACATTTTACCATAGAAAGCCTGAATGTAGACCATATGGACTGTAGCAAGATATAATAGAGGAGATGGCTGAATCAAATATTTACTTATGCACTTATAAAAAGATCTTTGCAAAGCCACATAAGCACAATGCATGGCACAACTCCAAGTTACATGTACTTGGATATAATCACAATACTTTTTTTTAAAGTTCTTTGAGTCAATTTTTTCAAGAGCTCCCTGTAATATTCTATCACTACTATCTCCCAGTAACACCTGACTGATCTAGGGGAAGAATTATGTATTCACAGATTTTTAAATCTACTAAAGGCGATTCAAGAATACCATTTTTATTCTTCTGAGATTTCAGTCTATAAACAATCTAAAGAGTAGATTGTTTTTTTTTCTTGGTATTATAGCATTTTGCTTATTCACAACCATTGCAACTGTAACGATTTGGGATTTTTTTAGTATGTTAGTTTATGAGGAAAATGCAGGCTGTATCTGATAAATGGAATACTAACTAAATAGTAACTCCAATAGGTTTTACACATTTTATCTTTCCAGCACTTACATTTTTAAAGAAAATATTTTTAAATAAATCTTTAAAAAATTATAGTCATTCATATTTTGTATAGCATAGGTAAACATTGCTTTGGAGAAATAATGATCTGGGAATTAGTTTAACCTGTGCCACTTTGCATCTGGTAAATATTATGTCTCATTTCTAGCAATGAGATGGAATTGAAGATGCCTCTATGGTCAGGGATTTTATTATTCATGTTTTATTACTCAGTGAACTTTAGATTGAATGTTCAAATTATAGTTGGCCAATTAAAAGCAAAACTTTGTTTCTCAAATCACTAAAAGTCTATATACCCTATCTACACCTTCTGCTTAATGTTACTTATACAGTTTCCAGGAACATATAATTTATGTAACTGATTGGCTGCAGCAATTTTTGCAATTAATTCTTTCTTCTGCACCTGTTGCCAGTCTCCCATGCTCCTCAGCTCCATAGTTTGAAACCTTAAAGAAAAACCCGATATGACTGAAGATGCTTCTGATTAGCATTGGCATTCAGGCACATCTGAAGGTCCTTATTATGTTTTTCTACAGAAGCTCTACACTAGGAAAGTTAGATCATAACAGGACCTCGGATAAGTAACAAAGACAATTTTGTTTTACACACTTGATTATATAATGGTGCTAATGGTTCTAAGAGCCGCGGTGGCGCAATGGTTAGAGTGCAGTACTGCAGGCTACTTCTGCTGATCACCGGCTGCCAGCAGTTTGGCAGATCGAATCTCACCAGGCTCAATGTTGACTCAGCCTTCCATCCTTCCGAGGTCCGTAAAATGAGGACCCAGATTGTTGGGGGCAATATGCTGACTCTGTAAACCGCTTAGAGAGGGCTGTAAAGCACTGTGAAGCGGTATATAAATCTAAGTGCTATTGCTATTGCTAATGTGTGTATGGGTGGTAGTGGCGAGAGCTTTAGTCTAAAATGAGTTTATAATAATTTGAAATCTAATTGAGTTTTATTTATATATCATCTTGAACACTTCTTGTACATATATTGGCAGAAGGAATGAGACACACAGTCATTTTCTTTTTTAAATCCAGTTTGGAAGAATGCCGTTACACATCTTCATCTGTTAACTGATACATAATTTTCTGTCTGGGCTGTGGAAAGATTAAACACCATGCACATTTATGGGAACACATACATGTGCACGTTACAGTTAAAAAATGTATGTATTACTTGTTCTCAGGGAAGGATTCCAATTAACCAGCATGTTTGGCGCAAATGTAGTCCTGTTTTATCACAGAAAAATAGTATAATCTACGATGGTTTATATTATTTTGCACTATGACAACCACCTGTGGTTTATGCCTAGCACTCTTTTTTCTCCCTGAAGACTAAACTAATAAAGCCTGATGGAACCTGCTGTTGCAGTGAACGTACACATCTGTTGAGGGCTTTACTATGTCTTGGACAGGCTTAATAATGTTTACTTTGTCTTTATCATTGTTATGCTTTAACTGTTGATTTTCTGAGAAAAGACTATTATTTTTGGAATATGACAATCTATTTGCCCCAACTGATACAGTCTGGAAGCCTATTTATATCAATAATTTATCTTAAACATGGTAAATTCCGTGAAATGAAGGTCGAAAGCAATAACAACAATAGCATTTTTCTTCTATATATTAAGGATCACAAAAGCATTTGTACAAATTCAGACTATAATACTGTAAAGGTGTACATAAAGGTTCCATAGTTTTAATATAAATTAGATAATATTCAAGCAATAACAACATTTGAGTCATAATTTGAAGGGCTCACTGATAGGTAGAATTTGTTTCAATTTTGTTTAATAAGGACTACAGGCAGTTCTCAGCTTACAACTGGTTGTTTAGTAACATTTGATGTTACAGCTGATTCCTGAAAAGCTACTTGTAACCCAGTTTCAAAGTTATAGCCACTGCAGTAAACATGCGGTCATGTAAACAAAACTTGGATATTTTCAATCTGCCCATCCTTACGGCTGACTGCAGGGAATGTTGTAGCAGTTGCCCCATCTATGTCCTCCATGCTGGTCCCTGCTGGCCTTTGGCCTGCTTTCCTGCTTCACCAATTCCCTTAGGCCTTGGGCCTGCTTCCCACCCTGCTGGGTCTATCTTCCCCCATCACTTAATGGTCATTTACCATTTATTGAGCCACCGTGGCGCAGTGGTTAGAGTGCAGTACTGCAAGCTACTTTTGCTGACTGCCAGCAATTTGGCAGTTCAAATCTCACCAGGCTCAAGGTTGACTCAGCCTTCCATCCTTCCGAAGTGGGTAAAATGAGGACCCAGATTGTTGGGGGCAATATGCTGACTCTGTAAACCGCTTAGAGAGGACTGTAAAGCACTGTGAAAAGGTACAGTATATAAGTCTAAGTGCTATTGCTATTGTTTCTCTGCCCTCAGGTTCCCTGCAGGCCACATGGCTCAATCCCAAAAGTGGGTGCCATTTTGAAGCAGCCACAATTCATTGCAGCCACACCCATTTCTGGAATAGAATCATGTGGCTTGCACTGTGTAGGAAAGCTACATCGTGCAGCAGTTTCTTCCAGAAAAGTTTCTACAGTCAAAGGTAAGTTATCAATTGGTGACAAAGTATGTGGAGCAGGGGTGGGACCCAGTGGGGTAAGAAGCAGGCCCAAGTCCTGCAGGGATCCAGAGGCCTGGGAAGCAGAGCACAGGGTGCCTCATGGTTACTGGAGACCTTGAGAGATCCAGGGCAGGTAGGCCTGCCCTTGCATTATGCCTCCCAGGGTCTCTCCTACCACTGAGGCATCCCATGCCCTTGTTATCCATGTGGACAATTAACAGCCACACTGTACAGAATAGGAATTGGGGTTGTTAAGTGGGCATCTCACAATCGTCACTTCTGTTTGTAATGGGCAGCCTCCAATAAATTCATAAGTCAATGACTTCCTGTAATTTATTGATATGACACCACCCACTGATCAATATCTTCAGTGATATTGACAAATATTATTGACTATCTATTGGCAGTCATATGCATACATATTTTGCATAGGCATAAATTGACTCTACTTGTTTGAGGACAGTATGTTTAATTTCATTCTCAGAACCCCACTGAATAATCTACTGAAGTAGATATTGATTTTTCTCTCAAAATTTCCATTTTTCTCTGTTCCCTAACTACTCCTCTGCAAGGACACTTTAATTTTTTTAACTGCTTATAAGACCCCAGAATAGAAATTAATCTCAGAAAATAAATCAGTCCTAAACATATCTACCATAATGGATTAAAAAGCTACATTTTTAAAAGCAATGGCTGGCAATCATACGGTCTTCCAGTTGTAATTTAATTAAAATTCTCAACATTTCTCACTATTAGTAATGCTGGCTGGGTTTGCTTTGAAGTGTACTTTAGTAATATTGGAAGGCTATATATATTGCACTGTGTTGGTTCATGCCTATGTATATTACATTTCTATATTACAGAGATTCTTCCTTACCTGCCCTTTTATACCAGATCATTTCTATCACTTACACATGCTTGTGTATCTATCAACAAGCAGCTAAAGATAATATATGAAATAGTAATTGTAATTCAAACAAAAGCTTTCTTTTGTTTGGCCAGTCTAGAAAAAAGAAAAGAAAGACTAGGGGTGACATGATAGCAGTATTCCAGTATTTGAGGAGCTGCCACAAAGAAGAGGGGGTCAGCTTATTTTCCAAAGCACCAGAAGGCAAGACAAGAAACAATGGTTGGAAACTAATCAAGGAGAGAAGCAACCTGGAATTAAGGAGAAACTTCCTAACAGTGAGGACAATTAATCAGTGGAACAGCTTGCCTTCAGAAGTTGTAGGGACTTCATCACTGGAGGTTTTTAAGACAAGACTGGACAGCCACCTATCTGAAATGGTATAGGGTCTCCTGCTTGAGCAGGGGGTTGGGCTAGAAGACCTCCAAGGTCCCTTCCAGCTCTTTTCGGATTGATTCTATAAATAATTCTGAGCTGATGATGCCATTGCTTTAAAACTGCCTTCACATCTTGTACTCATTCTACTAAACTTTGCACAGCCTTGGAATGACTAATTTAGACACCTGGGAGCTCTCACATTCCTCTTTGTTCTCAAAAGTTCATGAAAATTTCAAAACACCTTCAGGAAATAAAACTTGCAGTGTCTGACTCATTTGTCACAGTAGCCTTTTTATACAGCACAGTGTTAAAGAATGGGAGTTGTAGATATGCTATCTATCAAAGCCATATTTTCAGCTGAGATTCTGTAAGTGTTGGATTACATAGTGTGCCTAAAAGTGTGTTTAAAAAAGGAAGTACAGGTTGCACATGTGTTTATAGTTCATGTATGGAATTACACATTTATATTTATTTCATTATACCGTAGTATAAGGAAAGCATTTATATTTGCATGATTAATGCACATATAAAGGGTAAGTAGGAAGAACACAAGAGAAACATGGCCCCATTCCACTCCAATGAATTGCTCTCTCTAACAATATGTTCCTTCAAGGTTCCCCCCCCCTCCAAAAATGGCTGAAAAATCAATCATTTCTAGGGCTTCCAGGTTCTGAAGTTAGTCAATATTTGCTAACAGGCAGCACAGTAACAGGACTGTTATCATGTTAGAGCAACAAGTATGGATTTACTTTCCTTGCTGTTGGATGTCAGAACTCAGTGCTTATTCCTGTCTTCACTCTAGTACATGGGTGTCAAATTCGATCACTCATGTGACGTATTATGATGTATCATGACATTTTTTTTGCCTTTGTGGGTGTGGCCTGCGTGTGACGCGTCCGGCCTGCAGGTCACCAGTTTGACAGGCCTGCTCTAATGCTTTGCAGCAGTAATGTTTAAGAACTAGGCAGCATTGAAGAAATGGAACACATTGTCAGCAGGAACTCCATCATTGGCACTGGAAACTTTTGCAAAGCACAAGGTTGAAATTTCAAAAAAGTCCTAATATACACACAAGGCCCAAGGTAGAAAATGAAATATTCAGAGAACCTGCAGTTGACACAGCACAGCTCAACAGTAGCAGTGTACATAGAGTAAATCTGGGTGATATACCAATTCTATAACAAGATGACTGAATCCTAAAAACAGGTAAGGAGGAATTATATATTCCTTCTGTCCTACAAAGTTCAGAAGGTTCTAAATTTCTGAAGGTGGTATCAACGACATCTACCAGGAGTGTGTGGGATATTACAAGGCAACTCTACCTGTCAGGCTGAAGCCCAGAGATGACATAATAAAATCCAATCAAATTCAGTCCTTTATTTGTTAATAGCTAATGGATAAATTCTTAACAAACTAAAGATATAAGTTTCTAATCTACTAGAGATTCTGATACCTGAGAGATTCTAGGGTGTGGCTTCCCTGAAGCCTTTCCCCAGCACCTCCTTCCAGTTTGGGACTGCACAGTCTCTTAATCCAGGCCTCTCTCTGAGAATGCTCTATGTTGCCAAAACTCTCTCCCATTGCTCCTGCTGGTGCACATTCCATCATATTAACCCTTGTGCATTTGTTTCAACATCATATGCATGTTCAAAAGTGATTGGGTTTCCATTGCAATCTGTCCATCTTGTTGATATTTATTATTATTATGGTTTGTCACACAGTCAGTCAGATGTTCAGACTAGGTTTGGCATTTTTGTCTACCTATCAAGTCCTTTCCAAGAACCTGGGATGATGATGATGATTACTTCAAATACCAGTTAAAACTGGACAGCACCAGTTATTTTTATATGCACATGTGCACACAATCTTACATATACTGCACATAACACACATATGCATACATATACTATATATTCAGTAAAGAAGAAATTTTATTTCTAGAACAGAAATGACACTTTCAACTGTAATTCTATAAAAAGTGCTTAGGAAAACTACTACTGTAAGTCTTCATTGGATGAATCTTATCCTCTAAGAGTAAAGAGAGCAATCCTACATCCCATTTCTGCTTTATTGTAACTTTAACACATTCTATAAATACAAATAATGTCTGATAATACTCAGATACTCCTTTTTAGATCTTCAAATTAAATGTGGACTAATTAAATGTGGAACTGGAAGGGATTGTACCCACTATCATTAAATAAATATACAGACAATGACTGTGAAGAAATGTCAGCTTGAAAGATGTTGTTTCTTATGATATGTAAAGAAAAAGAGGAAAGTCAAGGAAATGGTTGGTCCACTAATGACAGAAATGGGAAGAAGTTAATGGGTAGCAGGAAGAAATTGGAACTGCTTAATTCCTTTTTTGCATCTATCTTTATGCAAAAAGAAAAATAGTCCAATGTGTCAAAAGCAACACTGGAAGAAGAGTAATACAGCTCAAAATAGATAAGGAATTGGCAAGAAAACACCTAACTGCTTTGAATGAATTCAAGTGCCCTGGACCAGCTGGCTTACATCCAAGGGTACTGAAGAAGCTGGCAATTGTGATTTCAGAACCACTGAATAAAATCTTTTAGAGCTCCTAGAGCATGGTGGAACTGCCAAAGGAATGGAAAAGAGCTGATGGATTCCAATCTTGAAAAAGGGGGGGGAACAAGTGGATCCAGGAAACTGTAAACAAATCAGCTTGGCATCAATACCCAGGAAAAGATTGGACAACCACTTGTCTGAGATGGTATGAAGACTTCTACTTTGGCCTACGGCTGGATTTAGAAGACCTACAAGATTTCTTGCAGCCCTATGATTCTATATATATATTTTCTTAATAAGAATGCTTGATATGATGAAATAGCTCAGAATCATTAATAGCATAGCTAAAAATGGCAAGAAAAGACAGGAAAATAAAATAAAAAAGGAGAGGAGAGGAGAGGAGAGGAGAGGAGAGGAGAGGAGAGGAGAGGAGTAGAGTAGAGGAGGGTAGAGGAGAGGAGGGGGGGGGGGGGGGGGAGGGGAGAGGAGGAGGGAAGAAAAGAGAAGAAGAGAGGAGAGGAGAGGAGAGGAGAGGAGAGGAGAGGAGAGGAGAGGAGAAAAAGAAAAAAAATAACTATAGGAAAATTTTATACAGACCCTTTAAAAATAATAATAATCCCTAAAGTTCTGTTTAGTTTCAATCTTACTTGCAAGGTATTTTCCCCACTGAAAATTCCTGTCCACTGTTGTTTTCTCAGTCTTCTGACAGTTTTGATTTATGAGGAGTGTCTGAACTAGATTTGATATTAACATTGCCTTGAGGAATGCGAATAAAACATTGGTCCTCAGCCAGTGGAGCTATTCTACTGTCTTGGAACAATTTCTTGTGCTAAGAAATTATACTGGTACTGATGTTATTACATTTTGATCCTAGTAATATGTCACCCTCTTTTAAAGTAATTATGGAGTTCATCTACACAGTTCATCAGGATAAAGATGCAGGCAGAAGATGATGATTTCTTTAGACCTCCTTCAAGATCTATTGCATGTCCAATAATTCTCCCCCCACTCCAGATGTGTAATGTTAAGTCTTCATGTTTTGTTGTATAGGATGCTTTATGGTCCCAGATCTCAGGAAACTGTTTATTGCTTAAAATTCTATTGTAGTAGTTCTTCTTTAAGGAAGAACTATTATAGTATCTCACTGCTGATGTAACAGATGTCAAATGTAGCTGAATCCAATTGTGTTTTCTCATGCAGATCATCACTTGAGGGATACTTTAATTTACTACAGGATCTATAATGCAGGGGCACAATTCAGAATAAAAGCACTGGCTTTAGAAGCTCTTAAGAATGCTTGTTGAGTCAGCATTGGCCCAGATAGTATTCGAGGCACTCTTTCCAAATTCAGTATGCTGTCTCCTAATTTAAACAACAACCATAACAATATTTAAAAAGGAAGATTAGTAGATTGCTTGTAGTACTATGCTGCCCTTCAGAACATGCCTCTCTGGCACCCTCAGGTTTAAATGAAACTGCAGAACTACTCGAAGCAATCTAAATATTTTAATGACACCAGGGATAAAATTGCAAAATAAATGTTTGTCGATGAGTTTGGAATTAAAAATACATGAAGAAAACTATTGGTACAAAATACTACCAACGTCACTCTTTTTACAGCAAGACTCATATACATATTTGTGACTGTAATCCTTTGGTATTGCTATTTTTCACATACTATTTTCACTGTCTATTTCAAAACAATACATTTGGAACTAAAAACCTAATAAAGAGAAATGTTTTAAAAAAATATCCTAAACCATTTATATTACAGAATTCTTCATCATGAAGCAAGACACTATTGAGTAGAAGAGTTTTTATTACATAGTAATTAAGTGTGTGTGTGTGTTTATATACATACACCAGTGGTGGGTTGCTGCCAGTTCGGCCCAGTTCTCCAGTACCGGTAGCGGAAATTTGCATCCGCTCGCCGAACCGGCAGCGATGGCCAGCTCTCCACGCCCCGGAACTGGTTCTCCAGTTGCCGCGGCTGGTAAAGAACCCTCTGGGCATGCGCAGAGGCTTTGCGCATGCGCAGAGGCTTATTTCTGCATCGTGATATAGGCTCTCGCGCTTGCTTCACTCGTGCGCACGTGCAAGACACGCACTTACGTCAGGTGCAAACCGGTAGGGAAGGTAAGTAGAACCCACCCCTAACATACACTTATACATACTTAAACTCATGCCACACACAAACACACACAATTTAATATGCTTAAGAAAACTGGAATTTATGCAAGAAATATTTTTCAGATTTTTATATATAGTACATATAAAATCATGCTTTCCCAGCTCTTCAGTAAACAAGAGCTCTTTATTCATATTTGTATATAATTCACTGTCTGATAATATTTTTATGTCACTGCACATTGTGTAAAGTAATAATATATGCCTGATGTATGAATATCTATTAGAAAAAGACTTAAGATTCTTACGTATATTTGAATACTCTTACTTACTGTGTTAGAACATGAGAAATATCTCTAGAACAAGCCTCTGTGTCTAATCTGTGGGGCCTATTTTGTTCTTAGATTAATTAATAGGATGGCAATAACAAGGTGATTTGCTTACCTAGGCCCTACAACTAGGCCCTAAATTGTGTTATTTACTAATTAGAAATCCCATATTACTAATTAAGATTAATATAACAATATTTAAAATAATATATTAATTGCCAGTACAGGTTGTCCTCAATTTACAGCCATTTATTTAGTGACTGTTTGAAGTTACAAGACCACTGAAAGAAAAGACGTATGACCATTTTTCACACTTAACAACCATTCAGTATCCCTGTGGTCACATGATCAAAATTGAGACACTTGGCAACTGGCATGTAACGGTATTTCTGATGGGTTCATGTGATCCCTTTTTGCGACTTTCTAACAAGCAAAGTCAATTGGGAAGCCAGATTCAATCAACAACCATGTTACTAACTTAACAGCTACAGTGATTTACTTAACAACTGTGACAATAAAAGGGACAAAATTAACTTAACAATTGTTTTGCTTAGCTGTGGAAATTTTGGGCTGAATTGTGGTTGTAAGTTGAGAACTACCTGTCATCTGTTTTATAGAGTTCACTGCATACTTGGAGCCTGATGACATAGGAATTTTCTTGTCTTGAAAAATTCTAGTGTAAGAAATATTAAACATTTTCTTTTATCGTTTCCACATTCTGTCCTTAAGTGCCCAATTTCTTTCTTGCCAAGAATTATAGATATAAGACTTTGAATGGGACAACTTTGTTTCTATTTTTCTTTGTTTACTGTTACCATATTTAATGTTAATGTAATAGCAATTTTATTGTTACCATATCTAATGTATAGGTTAGAATGAATAGTTAGATGTTCTCATTGCACATTGACAGTTGATCAACAGCCAAAATAAATACTTTGAACAAATCATGTGAGTGTCAAGTAAATGCAAACTATTCAAATTAGTAGACATTGCTGAGTTGCTTAAGTTGCCATGCTTTGAATCTGATATTTGCATTATATTTGACAGTTAAATTTATTTATCAAGAACCCTTTGATAAAACCCACTACAAGGGCTACATCTAATCTGTTAGGGATCAGAAATATATAAGAATCAAGTGTAGAAAATTCTAAACTGAAAGAGCCTTTTCCCTTTTTAAAAAAATCTTCATGTCTTTCATAATTCAAACTGTGCTATATAGCTGTGAGTAAATTTTAAAATAACTCCAGAATACTTTTCATGCAGATAGCACGTCATATAATTTTCTTAGAATCAAGACATACTTTATCTATTTATATTTCATCATTGTTAAAAGATGCATTTTGCTGAAGGTAAAGTATGTTATTCTATTAAACACTCAAAGGCTTCAGCTGAAACAAAGTGTTTTCAGCTGCATATCTCTTTTTTTCAAATTATTAAGACTTATAAATGAAGAAAATAAATGTCAATACAAACTATGAAAAATATAAAAAGAAAAAGAAAAAAGAAAAAGAAAAAAGCGGGTATTAAAAAAGGAAAAAGAAAAAGAAAAATAGATTCCACTTTCAACCCAGCAAGTAAAAACAATTTTAATACTTATCATTGTCTCTAAATAAAACGTCTCTTTTTCTCCCCATAGATCATCTCTTAGATAAGGAAAACAAAGTCCAAATGCTATGTCACGCAATCTTTGTCAGCAAAAGTTCATTAAGGGCAAACATTTAACTATTTCCTTCTTTTAACCTTGGTTGAACAAACCAATCTTATAAATCTTCCCTGATATTTTAAAATTATTCTTTAACTCCTTCAGAAAAAAACGACCCAATTATAGTTTGCTGCTCATCTATTTTCCAAAGTGAAAATCCTTCAGAACTTGAATGACTTTATTAACTTTATGTTGTATCAATGTAAAAAATTATCCTTTTGTTTGACACTTCTAAAAAATTTCCTTCTAAATCTTATCAGAGCTTTTTTGTCTATGCAGAAGAAAAAAAGTATTTTAATCAGTTTCCTGGTTTAATATCAATTCCTCTTCTTGTTTTTTGTTACCAGTGAAACCACATTAAAGCATCTGGGAAATCCTTTTGTCTGGACTATTGCAATGTTGGGGGTTGTTCATGTCACTTGGAAGTGACAGCTGGTCCAGCACATTAACACCTCTGTTAAGTAACCTATACTGGTTACTAATGAGTTTCTGGCTACAATTCAAAGTGCTGTTTGTCACCTTCATATTTCTGGGCCTATCTACCTTTCACATCATTTCTGCCCATCCTTTAATGGGCTGTAATGGGGATGACCTGTAAGGTCCCTTCCAACTCTATTACTCTATTAAAAGGGCTTGCTTTATATGCTGTCTGTCAAGCACTGACATTTGATGAATTTGGAAGCATGCCTTCTTTGTTATGGCATCTGCCCTCTGGAATATTTTGGACATTCATACAATCTGAATCCTGCTAGTGTCTAATTAGCCTTTGAATATCTGTCTTTTCCTCCAAGCATGGGATAGATTGGGAGATCGGGGTGGGGGTTGCTTCTAAGTACAGAAGTTGACTTTGCTTATGGTGATGTCTGTTTTCCCTGTTGCATCTTTTACTTTTTTAGGTTCAATATACTGTGGTTTTGTTTGTACAGTGTCAGAGTTGATGTTGGTTTTAGCCATCTTAGAAACTAAATGTAAACACATACATATATACGTTCACCCGGAACGGAACTTGACTCAAATGAGACTTGACTATGTCTATTCTATATTATACCATGTAAAAAAAAATAGTTTTTTTAAAATCCCGCTTTATTATTTTTATGAATAACTCAAGGCTAAATTCTGGTGCTTTGATAGCAATATGGATCAGGATCCTGGAGGTGGCAAATAGGGGATTTAAGCCATTTGGTTCTCCAGTGCAATCCCATACTACTCCCTGCACCTACCTATTGAAATGACAAAACATTATTCATTTATTGAACTCAAATAACTTTATGAGCATGTTTGACTAAATATAGCTCAGTTCCTGATGTAATTAAACTTACATTTATGCAGAGTATCTGTCTGCATTCTGTACACTTTGCAAGCTTCCCTCCATAGCCTGGTTACCAAAAGTTGAAAAAGAAAAATAACATTTTGTAGACATTTTATTAAATTTTGCTATACATAATGTTCATGGGATAAAAATATCATTCTACCCACAAGTGAAGACAGTTTTAAAGGATTTGCAAAGGGTACTTTGAGGGGCACAGTTTTTTTTATATTTTGTTGGTCTGCTTTTTATACTTTATTTTTTTTAAAAAATCAGTTATTTTTATTAGTTTTATAACTCTTGGATTTTTTTTTTAAAGAAAGTACTTTTTCAAGTATGAACAGGCTACTGTAATGATTGGGGTTCTTTCAAGTACTAGTTCTATATATGTAGATAGATGCTATTAGAAGAATAGGAGATCTTATGTTGATATTTCTAAAAATATTTTTAAAGTTTTAAAAAAAGCATATTTAAGAGAGTTGGCAAATATTATTCTAAAATTATATTAGACACTTTTCCTTGCTTATGTCAGCATATATGTATTGTAGATCTTTTGGTTGGACTGTTTTATTGGAGGCGAAAGCAAGTTTTTTGAACTGTAATCTGTTTCCAAATTGGAGACCCTTGTAAAAACACAAAGTGGTATTTGGTAATTATAATGCATGTAAACATTTGCAAGTACCAAACTTGTTAGACTGCTTTATTTTGAATCTGGAAAATATTTACAGATAGTTATAATAAGAAAAGTGTGATTGCATATGCAAATACTGGTCTCTTTGAAAAGGTTAGACACCACAAGAATTCTTCAGAAAATGGCAGAACATAACATGGTTGATGTACTTACAGATTGGGTAAGGAATAAAATCTGACATTAAAAACTATGGGAGAGTTATTAAGAAAAATGACAGAATTAGAAAAATCAATACAAAACCGAAGTGGCGGAATCAAGAGCACATACTCAGATGTACATTTTTTTGTGCATTTGCTGCTTACACACATACAGAAGCATATACAAAATCACATTGTACCAAAGATGTAATTAAAGCTAGATGAACACTTCATTTTCATCTGTATGTCCAAATAAGCTTGATATCCTATAAAAACTATACTGATTATTGATTTGCTAATTTTCCAAATAATATATAAGCACTGTGAATATAAATGTCTTGAAAGTGTAGCAACAAGTCTGACTACAGCCATTAAGGTGTACAATAAATTGTGTTAGAAGTGTATGTAATTATCTGTTATTTATTAGCCAAAGCTGAAGAAATTAAACTCAATGCATCAATATGTTATTTTATTATTTTCTTTGCTTTTCTGTTTTTGTTTACTATAGCTTATTTCAAAGAAATGTTTCAGTGTAATTTCAGAATGTAGTGAAAGAAGAAATGGGGTCTTGAACAGGTTTATAGTTTCCCAGAGTAAAATACCAGTGTATGATTTCTGAATCTAAAGTGAAGGAAATGCAAAACTTCAAATGTGCAGTTTTTATTGCCAGAAATTGTACAACTCAATCATGCAAAATAAAGCAACATGGGTTTTAATATCAAAAAACTGTATGTCCATTTAAAACTTTTTAAAAGTAATTGTTATTAAGGATTACAATTAGAAAAAAATAAAAACTGATACAAAATTCAAAAAAGAAGAAAAAAAAAGAAAAAGAACCATGAAGCAACCTTGCCTTCCTCACGGCAAGTATAAATAATCTTAGTAACTTATCAATGTTTCTTAAAATGCAATTTCTCTTCATCCTATATCTTAATTCTAAACTAAAAATAAAATTGAAAAGCCTCATCATTCATTCATATCAGCAGAAATCCATTCAGGGTTGTTAGAAATACCATATTTTTTGGAGTATAAGACCCACCGCACCTTAGTTTTTGGGGAGGAAAATAGGGGGAAAATCTGCCTACCAGGTATTCATCTGGCTAGCGTCCTTAGTCTGGTCAGCTTCAGCACATGATTTTATCCCCTGGTTAGGGCTTAAAAAAACCTTCTTCGGAGGGAGTAGCAATGAAAAAAGCCTGCAAAGACTTAGAGCTGGAAAAAACCTTCGGAGGGAGTAGCAATGAAAAAAACAGGCAAAGGGAAGATCACTTAGCTAGCAAAGCACGGAAGATCGTTTCACTGTTAGCACCAAGTTCGCTTCACTGTTAGCACCTCGCTTCACTGTTAGCACCTCGTTAAGGCTGAAAAAAAAAGCTTCGAAAAAGCTACATTCGGAGTATAAGACGCACCCAAATTTTCAGCTTCTTTTAGGGGGGGGGAAAGGTGCATCTTATACTCCAAAAAATATGATAATTTCATCTATGCTTTAACTTTTATCAAATAAATCAGGTCTACAGTCCTTCCCTGTACTTTTAACTATCTTGCTTTTCTGTCTTAGAACGTTTCACTGTTTTTCCTTCTAGAGAATTCTTTAAGACTTTTAAAAGATCTCTTTTATATCCAGTAAGAAAAGATTATCCAAATTATTCTTCTGGTTTGATACTTGTATGTCCCTTTAAGTATTTTCATTTCATACAATCCATTTCATTTTTATGCCCAGTATATAATATTTTCCATAATGTTCTTGAAAGTTGTCATATTTAAATCCACATTCAAATTAATTTCAATCTTCTTTGGTATAGCTTGTTCTTTGATGACATCCTTACAATTAATACACTATCTATCTATGGTATATGACATTGTTAAAATGAATTTCTAATAACATTGTTCAAAAATATCATTCAAAATATCTATTGTTAAAATATTTTGCTCCATTCTTTGTTAACAAGTCAAATTTAAATATTCTTTTTTAATTGCAATCTTAATTTCCTTCTAGTTCCCTGTAGTATTCAGTGTTCAAAGCCCCATTCTATCATATTTCCCCCCAAAGAATCCAAACTACCACAATTTTCCACAGTAAGAATTTTTATAATTAATTTCAAATTTCTATTTTAAGTCCACTTGGACTCTTAGCCCATTTTTAATTTTCCAAAAGCACCACTCTAAACACCCATTTACTGTGTATTATTTTCCAAAGTCCTTAAAGTTGTAATTAAAACTTCCTCTAAGGAGAAGGAAATGCAATAAATGCATTAACAGGAATGCAATAAAATTTTTATTCCAGAGGGTCTTAATATTTCTAAAGCAATAAAAAATAATTCCAAAGCTGATTAAGAAATCAAGCTTTTTGTCCATAAAAGGCTACATTAAGGCTATGAGCTTAGATGGTAAACCTCAGCTCCCAGCCTCTAGACTCATTAGCTGACCACAAAATCTTGGTTCCTGTGGTCTACTCATAAACACCAGCTGTCCCACTGTGCATGTGGGATATCTCACAATCTCTCCTTTCTCAGGAGAGAGTTCCCTAGCCGGGATCAGAATCTAACTGCTGATCTCTACTGTAAACATTGTCCCAATTCAACAGGGATATCTACCTCGATCCAAAAGTCCACTTAAAACTTCTGGGGGGGGGGAAGCAACTTGTCAAATTAACATCTGCTGAAATGCAGGACATATGAATGGTTAACTTCCAATACAAATATCTGACATGATCCTGAACATTTGAAAGTTTGATTCAAAACATTTCAGTCTCTCTCATTCTCTTTCTCTTTTTGTCTTGCATGCATGTATGACCAATTCATTTTTAAGCTTTCAGCAGGCTGCTTTCAAATATTTCAAGAGTAAACAAAAGGGACTCAGCATTGTGAAGTAAAACACAGGAGCAGGCACCTCAATTCATAACAGTAGAATTTATTCTAGAATTCAAAATGTTCCATCAGGCATTGGCAGACATCTAAACCTACATCATGGCCAAACATTTTTTTTCCTGTAAAATTTTTGGCTAATTCTCACGTCTTTTTTTAATACCCTTTTGAAGACTTTCGGGGGGGGGGGGAATAGAAAATCTCATTCATAAAATAATTGTGCATGCTGCAAAATATATTTCATTTCATTCTTTCTTTCTTTTCTTTCTTTTCTTTCCTTTCTTTTCTTTCTTTTCTTTCTTTTCTTTCTTTTCTTTCTTTTCTTTCTTTTCTTTCTTTTCTTTCTTTCTTTCCTTTCTTTTCTTTTCTTTCTTTTCCTTTTCCTTTTCCTTTTAAAAATAAGTCAGACCAACATTATGGTAATGAGCTGCTGTACCATCCATACTAGACTCTGAACTACAAACAGTTGCAAAAAGTGACTTAATGAGAGATATTGAAGCCTTACTCAAAGCAGCATTTCAACATATATTGGTTATTTGGGTCAAGAAACTTCTGCACAGTATTAAGACTGCCCAAATTCTTCTTTCTAGACAATTGTCAGATTCATCAAGGAACACTTAAATTTATAGTCTTCAATTCTAGTTTGAACACTGTCAATGCCAAGATTCCTTCCCGCTGTAATACCTGTACTGCACCATTTGAGCAATACGAAGCATATTAAATATAATTTAACAAAGTTCTACAACACTTGGAAATTCCATGCTCAGGAAATCTTTATACTGACAACCCTCATTGCCAGTATGATTCTGCTTTTTAAAAAAATATGCAAAAGCCTCAATAATTAGCTTCAAGTATAAATTAATTAGATGAATTGAGTTTGCATGGTTAATAATAAGAAAATGTTTTAAGTGGAGACAAAAGAAACTAAATAAAAATTAATTATAGCTAATATTCTAACTAGGTTCTTCTCTAGACAGTGATAAACTGTAGCGAATGGTTACTTATGCTCTGAAAAATTGACTGGTTTTGAAAATATATAAGTGATGCCCTATGCTTTCTGACCTTCTATAGTGGATAATCCATTTGTGGCCCAGTTAATCCTATAAAACCCTAGACAAGTTATATCCAGGATCCTTGAAGGAACTTCTTTACCATATTACCCTAAACAGACCTCTTTTGAAACCATCACTTAGAAATTGATAGCTGGGCAATGGAAAAGGAATTCTCAAAGTTATTCTTATATCTAAGTGATTTGTTCTTCAGCATTAGAAAGATAAATGTCTGGCCTCAGTTAGTTGGGGGATTCAAATCTTGACATTACTTGAGTCTCATGAATGAGGCATAAGAAATAGATTGTCATAAAATATGCCTGCTCTTTATTTAAACGGTTGTGTAAAACTGTATAAACATACATGAATGTATGAAATCCCTTAAATGTCCTTTGAAAACTGAGCAGCTCCATTAATTGACTGTGGCAGATCAGTAAATAATCCACTCTCCCTGTGAAAGTTGGTGGCACCAATCAGCTCAATTGTAATCAGAAAGTGATCTGACCATGACAAGGGAGATATGGTAATATACCGTCAGCCCCTTGAGGCAGGCAAGAACAAGAAACAGGCAAGGCAAAGATTCCAAAGTACTCTTGATTGTATTAGGATAGAATAACAGAGTTTTGAAATACTATCCAAGTTTGACTCTATCCCATCTGATACTAAACTCAATATTTTGAGTTTCTTTATTACACTCTCCTCTTTTTCATGACTATATAATCTTTTCACAAAGTTTATCATAACACTTGTTCATGTCTGTCCTATTGTCAAGGTTAGCTCTACATTCCTTAACATGTCCCTACCCTAAGATCTGCCCTGAAAAAAACAGCTCTAATATGTGGCCTCCTATGTTGATGTAGTCTGACTACTTTATTTTTGACATTGCACCTCCAAAGGCTGTTCCATGTGTCTAAATACTCTAGCTATATGGTGATCAAGGTGTGAGTTCTATGCTCAGGGCATCATGGTCCAAGTAGGATCAGAGCTATTGCCTAAGCCGTATATGAGCCAGTAAGCCAGACAGCTAATAATAATATACAACATTGGTTTGTTTCCCTCTTTCTATTTAGATAATTGCTATTCTTTTCTGTAAGTTTTTCCCTTCTTGTTGTTCTTTATGTTTACTGCAAAGAAAAAAAATCAGAAACAGAACGAAAGCTCAAGTATAACAACAAAGACATAGCCAGGGATTACATGAAAAGGCAGAGGTAAAATATTGTTAAAGGACTGAAAAGTACTCAAGAAGAACTTTAGAGGAAGCATTATTAATAATGTACATTATGGAGAAAGAATACCAGAAAGAAATCAGTATGTGCTTCATTGACTAAAGAAACATTTTCAATTGTGTTGATTATGTTAACTTGTGAAAAAATGGAAATCCCAAAACTTCTCATCATCTTCATACTGCCCATCTTTGGCTCTGGACAGAGTGGTGCTCCCCCACTCTGATAGAGTTGATTTCTATGGATGTATAGATCAATCGATAAATACATATAAATCAATGTTTCTTAACCTTGGCAATTTTAAATTTCAACTTCAAGTTCAACTTCAACTTTCCCAGATATGCTTATCTCAAAATTTGCCTTCTCAAAATTGTTGAGAAACGCAAAGTAGCAATATTCTCAATCACATATGAAAATAAATCCATCACTTCTTCTAAAAAGGCAAGAAAAATACTTTTAGGAATAGAAGAAAATGCTTAAACAGATTGGATTAAACACTTTACCAAAATCAAATCAAATTTTACTTTTGGTTGATTATGGCATCTTTCACAATCAAGAGAAAACCATTTCATTCTTCCCATCCTATTTTCCAGTGCACATAATAGAATTGTGCACATATAATTGTGCACAATTATAATTGTGCACATATAAATTAAATTATAATTGTGCACATATAATTAATAATAATAACATAAATTATAATTGTGCACATATAATTTCAGTGCACATAATATATTGCTGAACAACATACACTGATGGACTAACAGTCGTTTTTATAGAACAGTTTACATTTACCAGTAGAAATATCACAGAGGTCACAGCCCTGGTTCTTGTCATGCAGCAACTGAACAGAATTGAACACACACAGTGAGACTTAGGTGGCCAGCTGGCATGGAGGTAACTGCAAAATATCATTTGCCCACCCAGGTTGAGAGGCCTTTAAAAATAATAACAGTAGTTTTGCAAGAAGACCTGACTCCAAATAATTAACGCAGTAGATAAGCCTGTGCATCAAGCTGAGACAGTCAAAATGCTATCAATTTGTTAAACTTTTTAATAAACTTTGGTGTTCTTGGGAAATAGAACATTCCTCAACAAAACCAACAAACCTGTTTACAAACAGTAATTTTTGTATTAGGCAGACGAATGAGTGTAAATTGCTGGTTTTGAACAGTCAGGCTATTCTTTAATATTTAGCAAGTTTAGTCTGTTTCTAAATCTTGTTTTGGTATTCTATGCACTTAATGATGGACTCCATGATAATAATATGATTGAATTTATATGACCGCTAGCAAGTAGTGCTGACATAGAGTTAACTTTTGTGTGGTCCATCACTTGCATATGGAAACTGAGGACTGGTTAAAATGTCTGTCTGTTTGTCCACTTGCCCACCCTTCCTACTATTTGACTAAAACACTGGTTCAAGTTCAGGTCATCTCATGTTCACGATCTCAGCCTTTCCTTAATCTTTCATTGCTTCAGTTCAATCCATTTAACTACCTCCAGCTCTTTACTGTGAAGATCATTCCTCTTTCTTGCTATTTTGATCACATAATCCCTTTCCTAAAATCCCACCCTGGTCTGAATCCGGAACAGAGTTTCACACTTCCTACTGTATATGAAACAAGTGCAAATTGTTGAATCTTTAACTTATACCATATTCCAAAATGATATATAATTTTATGCAAGTGAGGAAATTTGATTGAGGGAAAGTTCAAACTTATACTTTGCTTACACTTTGGTTCTCCATGGCCTAGAAGCTAGACAACTTAATCTGGATTTTTGGTGAGCGCACACTCACATTTGCAAACCGGTAGGCAAGGTAAGTGCATCCCACTACTGATTTGCATTCTTTTAGACCCTGAGAACACAAATAAGCTTCAACAACTCTCTAAAAGAATGCAAATGTTGCAGCTGTAGGAATATAAATCCTTCCATTCCCCACCTTCAAGGCAGAGCTGAAGAAGCTTCTTGGATGAGAAGTGAAATGTCTTCAAGGAAAAACAAGAAAGTCTAGTTGCCTCTTGAAAAACCACCTTTGAGATTGCACTCTATATTTTATATAACTTCTTACACATAATGGAAGTACTTCAAATATATTTCTTTTTGTAGCTTTGCAAATTTTCTTCAACATAAAGCCTCTTCAGTTGATTATTTTAAAAAGATTTTTTGTCATCTGGACAGGTTTCTTTTTACTAAACACTGGTAGACATTAGCAAACTCCATTTATTAGAACTAAAGTATACACCAATTTCTTTTTTCTATCTTTACATCACCAATCACCAAAAATACATCTGGCTCATTGAAAAATCTTAATTATGAATTACTTTCAGATAAAACATTTAAGTTAATATGTTTTAGAATCAACTGGGAATGATCAATGTTTGACTTCTGAGTACAAAACTTACACAAATTCACATATGATGCAGCAATTTTACAGTTATGTGTGAAATTGTTCCTTAGAAACAATGCCTTATAGTTGCTGTCAGGAAAGAAAAACTGTTACAAAACCAGCTTCAAACTCACTAATTCTGTTACCTGATCAACTTGAAAAGTTATTTAACACTGAAGAAATGACTAAAATATCAAGATACACATGGAATAGTGATAAAATCTGAAAAAGTACTTTCATTACTTATGTGACTGTTGGGATTTCACTTTTTTTTTTCCTTTTCTGATGATAATCCTTTGATTTGATTTCATTCTATTCTTTGTATCATTCCCACCTGTTTACAATCACAGTTTAAATTTCATGTTGTTAACACAAATTAGGGTTACCTAATTTGCTACCAACCTGCCTTCCATTGAGGACCTGTATACTGCACAAGTCAAAAAGAGGGCTGAGAAAATAGGTACAGACCCCTCATATCCTGGACATAAATTGTTTCAACTTCTACCCTCAAAATGACGCTATAGGGTACTGCACACCAGAGCAACTAGACACAAGGACAGTTTTTTCCCGAATGCCATCACTCTGCTAAACAACTAATTCCCACAACACTGTCAAACTATTTACTAAGACTGTATTACATTATTCTTCTCATCCTTCCTATTACCTATCTCTTCCCACTTATGACCATAACCATGTTGCTTGTATCTTTCAATTTATATTGTTTTTATTTGTTTACTAGTATCATTTGATTGATTATTAGTAACCTTGATGATTTGCTACCAACCTGCCTTCCATTGAGGACCTGTATACTGCACTATTCAAAAAGAGGTCCATGAAAATATTTACAGACCCCTCGCATCCTGTACAGAAATTGTTTCAACTCCTACCCTCAAAATGACGCTATAGGGTACTGCACACCAGAGCAACTAGACACAAGGACAGTTTTTTCCCGAATGCCATCACTCTGCTAAACAACTAATTCCCACAACACTGTCAAACTATTTACTAAGACTGTATTACATTATTCTTCTCATCCTTCCTATTACCTATCTCTTCCCACTTATGACTGTAACCATATTGCTTGTATTTTTACGATTTATATTGTTCTGTTTGTTTCCTAGTATGATTTGATTGCTTATTAGTAACCTATGACTATCACTAAGTGTTGTATCTTATGATTATGATGAATGTATTTTTTCTTTTTCCTTTTTTTCCTTTTATGTACACTGAGAGCATATGCACCAAAGACAAATTCCTTGTGTGTCCAATCACACTTGGCCAATAAAGAATTCTATTCTATTCTGTTCTGTTCTGTTCTGTTCTGTTCTGTTCTGTTCTGTTCTATTCATCTCATCCTTTTGTCTTCAGTCTTATCCAACATCAGGTTCTTTTCCAATGAGCCTTCTCTTCTCATTAGGTGACGAAATTGGCTTTCTATACTTACAGTATATATAATTATACTATTATAGTATTTTATAATATATATTATATAACATATACTATATATTATAATATAATATTTCTGTCTATACTTGATGTAAGTAAAAGGATTTATATAATAAAAAGCATACTATTGGTAAATACTGTATGTGCTGTTACACATTTCCTGTATGAATAGCAAATAACCTTTTTTTAAAAAAAGGACCTATACTCATAAGTTTCTAAGTCATACACCAATATTTATCTCTAACAATGTCATTTTTAAATAAACAATGCACTTAGGGAAATGAACTGCAAAGCTATATGTTACCCATCAATATAACACATAGTTTGCACATAATAGTTTATCAATATTCCATGAAACATATGAATTAGATATTAAAAGTTTTCTTTAACATTTAATTATGTTAAAAGCAGTCTTTAATCAAAGTTCATATTTACTCGCAGAATTGATTATTCAGTTTGTCTATGTAAACATTATAATTGGATTACTTTCAAACTCAAAGTATTTATTTCATAAGTATTTTTCAGAAAATACATAGTCTAAAAACATTAAAGATTTAAGAGCTATTACATATTTATATTGCACATGTGTATCATAGTAAATACCATGTTCTGGAAAACTTAAAATATTCATAATTCATAATATCCTGTATAGCATTAAAAATACAAAGAGTATACTAATATTTTATAAGCCATTTTCTATCTTTTGGACCTTAACAATAGATAGGATTCAATGTTCATATAAAAGCTGAAAATGTATCCAACTGATTTAACTTGCAAGTTAAAATTGAACAAGCAAGGTTAAAAAAACAATCCAATGTGATTTGCAGCTCACAGTCAAAACTTTTTTCCCCACTAACTGTCTGTGTAGAGTAGAATGACATACCATTAAGTAATGGATAAGTCCTTTTTTCTGTCCACTTCATGCTGTGTAGTCCCAATTGCAATGAAATCTTCCCATTACTTTTGGGATAGTAAGAAGTACTGATGAATGAAGCAAGGCAGGAAAATGTTGAAATGCAATGAACCACAACATGCTGGGGATTAAGAGTAATAACTTCATAAGCCTGGAAAAACTAAGCAAAAATATGCTGCAAAAGTTGACAGCCTTAAATTTGCACACAAGCAGAACACTCCTTGTTAAACTGTTCTACATCTAAGTCAACATTAATGCAGTAAAACTGAGCATGGATAATCTGTTTATCATAAATAACAAATCATTTATGGAAGGCTCAACAGCAATATGCTTAAATGGTCACCAAGAATCATGAATTATTTGTGTCTGTTTGTTGGATTGAACAATATTTCAAAGTCTTGTGACTAGAGCAATTTGATGAAAAACAAAGTAACTCTCTTCTAATGATAATGCCTCTGAATCCAGCATGCATAATCAGCAACCTGATGAACATACACTACCACCATTGAGACTAATCCCCAATTTGATAACAGAAGATACAATAAACAATCAGCTACTTTTATTTTTAAATAAAAGAAATGTGTTGAAGAATAAATCATTTGTTTCCCATGTCCAACAGAGATGCTGAATAGGTGGTAAAACAGTAGCTTTATGTGATGGAATCATGTATATAAATGTGGATGTGGATGTGAATGTCACTATAAACAAAAATAAATGTTCTCTAGTTAACACACATCTCAGTTTCACATCTGTGATAAATCCACTCTAAGGGAGCAAGTGAATGACTGTCATATGCAATGGACCTTTTTGTTCTCTCTTCCTAATTCTGTTTCAAGATTGCACCAGATCACAACCAAACTGTAAAAAAGACAATTTTTTTTCTGTTTCTTAATCAGAACATTTTTCAATTTTTGTAATTCAGAATTAACTGCTGCAGAACAGTGCTAAACAGCTGATTTTTAATCAGCAGATATAGTGGTCTGAAATATTTACATAATTAAGAATAAATTCCAAAGCCATTCTATTTAGAATTCCAAATTCTAAATAGAAAAGGAGCAATAAATTCAGCTTCTAAGGAATTCTGACTTGCAAAATGGTTTGTACCTTCTTTGGATCATATTTAAGTACTTCCTAACTGTCAGGAAATTTTTTCTTAGTTCTAGGTTGCTTCTAGGTTGCTTATCTCCTTGATTAATTTCCATCCATTGCTTCTTGTCCTGCCCTCAGGTGCTTTGGAGAATATCTTGACTCCCTCTTCTTTGTGGTAACCCCTGAGATATTGGAATACTGCTATCATGTTTTTTCATTAAACTAGACATACCCAATTCCAGCAACCATTCTTTATACAGTATATTTTAGCCTCCAGTCCCCTAATCATCTTTGTTGTTCTCTGCACTCTTTCTAAATCTCTTTTACATTGGCGACCAAAATTGGATGCAATATTCTAAGTGTGTCCTTACCAAAGCATTATAAAGTGGTATTAACACTTTATTTTATTTATTTATTTATTATTTATTTATTTATTTATTTATTTATTTCATCAGGCCTGTATTAGATAACAGATATAAGTATAAACATAATTATGAATACATGAAATGGATATGAATAAAAGGGAACATTAGGACAGGGACAGTAGGCACACTGGTGTGCTTATGCACACCCCTTAAAGACCTCTTAGGAATGGGGTGAGGTCTACAGTAGACAGTCTCTAAGGTTAAAGTTTTGGGGATTTGGGGATGAAACCACAGAGTCAGGTAGTGAGTTCCAGGCATTAACCACTCTCTTGCTGAAGTCGTATTTTCTGCAAATACAGTACATGTAGACTCACCTGGGAGCAGCTTCATAAACAGCTGTGAGAGCCTGGCCAAGGACTTGGCTAAATGGTTCAAAACGAGGTTTCATTTGCATGCTCATATATTGAGAAGCATCTCTTTTGG
>QLTV01000601.1:6185021-6211771 GCA_003457575.1 Thermophis baileyi | reverse complement strand
TGTGTGCATTGGAGTAAACGGTGAACTGTTTTTCCTTCGGATGCTGTATTCTCCACATGTCTATTAAATTAAGCTCTTCTGCCATTTCTAAAAATGTTTTTGGTAGTATAGTTCTTTTTATTTGTTTCCCTTTGTCACTAATATGATCTTTTTTGATGTCTATTATTCCATTGTAGTCACCTACTATACATATCTTTTTGTACCCTGTCTTTATTATTTTTTCGTGAGTTCTCCTATAAAATTCTTTTTGATTTTTGTTGGGCACATAAATATTTACCAGGAGCATTGTAACGTTACTTATTTTAATTTCTAGCATTAACAATCTTCCTTTGGGGTCTATATAGATTTCCTTGCTCTTTATTTCTTTTCTTGTATATATCACTACTCCTCTTTTCTTTTTTTTCTGCTAATGATGCATGTAATTCACCCAATTTTTGATATTCTAAATATTTTCGATCTTTCTCTTTGATGTGTGTTTCTTGTACACATATGATATCAGCTTTTTGTTTGACCAATTTTGTGAATATTTTTCTCCTTTTCTCTATGCTGTTTAATCCTTTCACATTTATTGATATCAGTTTAGTTTCTTTCTGCATTTTTCTACCTTCCTATAGATATCTAGTTTTGGTTTGTTTTATTGGCTCTCTGTGTTCTAGTTCTAGTTTCTCTCTGTCTGGGGGGTTCTTTAATTTCTTTAGTCCTTTCTTTCCTTTCCTCTTCTTCCAGTTCCTGGCTCTCTTCTTGGCTCACCGATTCCAATCTTTCACCACTATCTGACTCTTCATCTATCCCCAATATCTGGTCATAAATCTCTTGGGCTTTTTTTACCTTAATTTTTCTACCTTAATTTTTTTGCCTTCCCACGATATTATCATCCCTTCTGGGATAGTCCATCTGAAGAGTATATTCTTTTTGTTTAATATGTCTGCCAAGAACCGATAATCTTTTCTCTATTCGCGCACACGTCTGGGGACTGTTTTAATATAATTAATTCTTTCTCATTGTATATTATTGGTTCTTCTCTTGTGGCTTTGTAAATAATATCTCTATTTTTTTTTCTGGCAAACCTTATGTGTATTTCTCTGGGTAGGTGGTGGCATTTGGCATAGTTCATCTGCACCCGGTATACTTCATCTATTTCATTGATTGTTCCCTGCACATCTCTCTGAAGGATTTCCGCTATTATACCTGCCATTAACCCTCCCAAGTCCTCTTCTCTTGTCTCTATTACATTTTGGAATCGCAAGTAATAAGAGAATCGGTCCATCTCCAGATTTATGATTGAGTTTTCTAATTCTTTTTTGGTTGTTATCATTTTTTGGTCTATCTGTTCTACTCTTTTTTCGGTTTTCTCAGTCTTTGTCTCTACCTGTTTAATGTGCTGTTCATTCTTTAAAATTGCCCTTTGTATCAACTCCATTTTGTTATCTAATTTCTGAATATTCGAATTCAGCTCAATATGATTTTGCGACATTGTTTCTTGCATTTTTAGCATGGTTTCTTGCATCAATGTGAGTGTCGTATTCATTGTCTGAATTAATGATGCACTACCTGCTTTTTCAGTAGTCAGCATTTCTTCTATTGAGCGTTGACTAGCTGGGGAAGGTGTCGCTACAGTAGGGTTGGCAGATGCCTTTTTCCCTGCCCTTAGCATTGTTGTTGTGATAGTTGACATTTCCTTTATTATTTTATTTTGTTCCCCTATAATTTTATTACCATCCAATGTTTTTAGTATTGCAAATATTTCCCCCTTTATTCAAAATTGCTTCTTTTACTTCTAAAGTATTATTTTAAATTTCTCTGTTAATTATAAATATAGTTTCTTATAAACCTTAAATAATATATTCTAATACATATTCACTTAAATTGTCTATAAAGTAGTAATGTTAATAATGATAATATACTAGAAGTGTATAGTATATAATAATTGATATTAATTGTAATTTACTTAGTCTCTAACAAATATTTATCTGTATATACTGTAAATATTATAAATAGATAATATTTCATTCACTATTTTTAATACAAAATCAACTATACTAATCTATCAATATTTCTATAAATAATTTCTTTATATTTTTTATTTAAATACAATGTTCAATTACTGTTTATATTTAATTGTCTAAATGATCCTTCCAATTAATAGAAAGAAAAGGGGAAGAGATAGCATAGAAATAAAGGAGTAAGAAAAGATAAATATTCCACTTTAATATACAATATTTCTACTATAATATAACTGGTATTTTTACAGTTCATTATCTATTTATTTAGTTGTTGGTCTCAGGTCACTTTTCCAAAAATGCAAATTTCGAATCTCAAAGTCTTTCAAAGTTCGTCCTTATCGAAGTCTTACTCACGTCACAGCCTCTAGCCAATTTGCTTAATCATCTGCCGCCATTGTTTTTAGCTTCTTTAGTTCCATCTTGTCCTCTTCGTTTTATGGTGCTCCATTGTTCAATCATTCTGGTTTTTTGTCTTTAATTAATCCTATTTTTCAAATCTATATCTATGATGATCTTCTGTTTTAACAAAACCTTTGGCTCCTTAGTTTTTAATTTTAATTTAAAACGTCTATAACTTATTTCCAGCCAGAGCACTAACTAATCCATCTGGATCCATGTCGTTTCCCCTCAGAAGTACAGTTCTCTATCTGTCTTCCACCCGCTTGTTTTTAATTTTTTCTTCCCTTGATCAAGTCTCTTTTTTTTTTTATAAGTCCGATTTTGGCAATTTGTTTTAGCAACTTTTAGCTCTCACTTACAATCGCCGCCCAATTCCACTCCGAGCTTTCCTTTTTGCCGATCGAATTTCACCCACTCACTTGACAGCTCTCTTCATGGGAAATTAGGTATTTCTCACTTGCAAGTCAGGTGTAGATTGCTTGAATTAGTTCGCTTCCAGATCTTTTGTGGCTCGCTATGGCTTCGGGCCCGCCATGCTATGCAACATGATCGAGCACTTTAGCCTTGGGTTAGGGAGGGTGCCCTTCGCCTCGTCGGACAGCTGATCTCTGCCTCGGCGTTGCTCGGGATGCCCCTCTTTTCCACTAAGTCCTCCGAACTTTCCTGCGCCCCGAAAGGTCCCCAAACACTAAGTAATTCGGATTTGAAAGACGGAGATCGTTCTTCTCCTCCTACTTCGCCCAGCGCCGCCACCAGAAGTCCTTCTTTTTTCTTATTCTTAACTCTCCTCTATATTTTTTATATTTATCTTATTTCATGTAAAAACTTTAATAAAATTATATTTAAAAAAGATAGCTAATTAACTTCAGTTTCTTTAAGAAGTGAAAAGAATGCTATTTGCTACATTTTATTTTGAGAATAAGATGTGGCATATTTCTTTCAGCTTTCTTGTATTTCTTTTGAAACCCTATACTCATTTTCTCCATTCCTGTTTGGCAGCATAATATGTCTACATATCTTTTGCTAGTGTTTACAGATTCTACAGTAAAGAATTCAAATGACATCCCATAAACTGACATCCTACTACCCAAAGTCTCTTGTAAGTCTGTTTTCAAAACTTAAGTGTAAACAAATTCCCTCTACTTCCTTCCCTTTTTATACAAAACAGGAAATCTTTGTAGAGAAAATAAAACTCAGCTTAAAAAATACCACATGATTGAGAAATTAATAGGATTGCGAACATCTGCTTTATGCATCAATAATCACATCTGTAATAATTTTTCATTGCCTTATGTTGCAATATTGTGGGCCTTTCCTAAGACATGGCAACGTTAATTATTCTTACTTAATTTCAAGGGAAGAATCAAATTTTCAAATACAGTATTTACCCCCTAGGAAGACACAGTTTTTGTCCCTGATAATTCATGTGGTTTCATATAGACTACTAATAGAAGGTTTTGAGAACAAAGGAATAAAAAGACACTGCAAATGATCACATACAGTATACTGCAGCTGGAAAATGTAGATGCCATTATGAATTAGTCAGATGTGTAGCTGTTATTGGAAAGTTGTTCCTTTCCAGTGAATTTATTTCTTTTTCTAATGCCTAACCAGGCTTCAATTTGCTTTTCTTCCCTCCATTTGCTTTCCATCCAGTTTCGTTTCCCATTCCTCTTTCTTTCCTGTTTCTCTTTCCTTCTTTTTTAGCCTTTCTTTTAGAAGAAAGAAAGGAAGTGTATCTATCATGTGTTTCTTTGTTTAACAATAATTTGGATGTATCAGACACAATGGTATAAACACCTCTCTCTCTCTCTCTCTCTCTCTGTCTCTCTCTCAAAATTCTGATGTACACTTTAACAAGCGTGACCTATGCATCTATTTATTAGGTTTGATTCCTGACACATAATTTAAGGATTATTTCCCTAATTTGTCTCTGCTGATGAATATGGGAGTAATAGCCCAACAAAAGCTGCTTGTAATCCTGCTCAAACAGATCCAAAGAATCAGTAGATTAAGCTTGATATATCTGAACATCCATAAATATAGTTCAGCCTCTGTCAAGGCACTGAATTATTGCAGAATGGGATTCTTTTAAGGAAGTTCAGAACTAGTAGTGGGTTGTAAATCCCGTCACTACCGGTTCGCTCGTGCACGTGCGATGCTTCTACGCATGCGCAGAAGCGTCCCAGGTGGGTGGGCGGAGCCTCCCGCCGCCGCTACTGGTTTGTCGAACAGGGCCGGACCAGGAGCAACCCACCACTATTCAGAACCATTCATTTTAATTATTGCCCGGCAGAGTTTTCAAAATGTTTTTTCCCTATTACACATCATAAGCGACATACCTCCAAGTATATTTCCTAACATTTACAGTAGTACAAACCTAATGTATTAAATGTTTATCACATGATTTCTGGGACAAAATACACAAAGGTCCTGAATATTTATCACAATCTATTTTGTGGCAGGGATTACTCAACTCTATTCATCCACATTGCTCTAAAATCTGGACCTGCAATGTGGCACCTATCAAGATGCCACTCTTTGGCATCTTACCCATGTATTATTTTTTAGAAAATAAATTTATTTTCAATAATTAAAAATAATTATTAATTAATAAAATAATTTTAATCTGCATGCTGCAAAGCAAATATACAACCTCATGCCATGTGTATTTTTGGTAAAGTGTCTGGGTTCTGTTCAGATACACTTAGAAAACAAACTTTTTTTTACAGTGTTCTGTTTGGAAGTTTGCCTCTTAGAAAAAATAGAGGTAAGCTAATATGATAGACTGTGCTTGGGGAAGCTGGGAGAAGGGGAAACAATGTTTGCCTTCTGGTAGATGAACAAATGATGGCTGGCTACATTCATGGCAACCATTTTGTGAGTTTCCATAACTTCTGACTTCTAAATATGTCTATAGGCCCAGAATATTTGAGGGATCCTGTCAAAAATAATGCTAGTTTTGCAATAATATCTCAAAGGGCAATCCAGTGAAATGGTTTCCTTAATGTTGAATCTTTGGTGCTCTCTGAGCTTGGTTGTTTTCTTGCAGATATTTTGTTATCCAATTTTAGTGCTAGAAGCTAGAAGGGAGTGGGGCTTGCGCTCTGCTTATTTACAGTTAGCTTGGCCTATCAGTGTTGATGGGGGGTGTTTTTTCTCCTTAGTAGTGCCTTGATTAGGCTGTTGTTTATTTGATTTTGTGTCTGAGTCAGAGGTAGGTTCCTACTGGTTCTAACCGGTTCTTTAGAACCATTAGTAACTCGGTCATGACGTCACGGAGCCAGTTCCGTCGGTGTCTCCGTGGATGCCGCCATCTTGGATTTTGCTTCTGCGCATGCGCAGAAGCTATTTTTTGATTGCTGCACGCGTGCACAGCGCAACCCTGAGCGAACCAGCAGCAAAAGGATGCAGAACCCACCCCTGGTCTGAGTTAGTAGTTCAACTCAGTTGAACCATGAGCAACATATATTTTCTATTATTGGTTCCCCTAATTTCTATGACCACACATAGTGTAAAGAATTTTGAAAAGCGAGATAGATAAAGTAATAAATTTACCAGCTTTCTTTACATAAATATTCAGCATATTTTCAGTTCAGGATACAGTACATGCTAGAAGCAAATGTAAAGCTGCAGTTTCTACTTAAATCAGAATAGAACTGGAAGAGACCTTAGAGGTCTTCTAGGCCAACCCTCTGCTCAAGAGGGTTTGAGCATTTAAGACAAGTGGATGTCCAATCTCTCCTTAACAATCTCCAGTGATGAAGCACCTACAACTTCTGAAGGCAAGCTGTTCCACTTGTTAATGGTTCTCACTGTTAGGAAGTTTCTCCTTAATTCCAGGTTGCTTCTCTCTTTGATTAGTTTCCATCCGTTGTTTATTGTCTTGCCTTCTGGTACTTTGGAAAATAAGTTGACCCCTCTTCTTTGTGACAGCCCCTAAAATACTGGAATACTGCTACATGTCACCCTGGTCTTTCTTTTCTCTAGACTAGCCATACCCAGTTCCTGCAACTGTTCTTCGTTTATTTTCGTCTCCAGGCCTTTAATCATCTTAGTTGCTCTTCTCTACAGTTCTTCCAAAATCTCAATATCTTTTTTGTAATGTGGTGACCAAAACTGGATGTAGTGTTCCAGGTGTGGTGTTACTAAAGTTTTATAAAGAAGTAATAATACTTCACGTGATTTTGATTCTATGTCTCTGTTTATTCAACCAAGAATTGAGATACAATTTATTGGGGACAATAAATTTAGTATTCCTGGAAAAGGTAGGAAAAGATGCAATGAAGAAATGATAATAAAAAGTAGAGCCTTAATTTGCATAGATGAAAGAAGGAAGGAAAAATTGGTCCCTCTTCTTCCAAACCATAGAAGATTGTTGGTTTTTTTTGGGAAGTCAGTGTCTTTATTTTAGAAATAAATCTTGAAAGGGAATAACCGCTATATCATGGATTTTTGAACTTTTAAACATGGTTCTTTGTACTGCATGCACATTTGGTCAGGGATGTTTGAAGACTTCCTGTGATTTGAAAACTGGCAGAGGTTTCTAGCTTGCATTGTGCTTTGCAGGAATTTTCCCCAACTATACTAAACTGTGCTAGTCCTAACCCAAATTCTTGTCTTCCAAAGACTCTTGTTTCCAAGGAATCAAAAATTACAACGCAAAAGGGTTTCATCGTCAGTAATTAAATTATTACTTGCATTTTTGAGTAGCAAGAAATTTGAGATCAATAAAAGAAATCTTCAGCAAATTAAACAAATTAGAACCCAGGAAAACAACATTGCAGACTTTGATCAAATTGCCTAATATATTAAACATTTTCTCATTCTGCGACCAAACATTCCATAAGAAACTTGTTCCTGTCTTATAAAAATACATAAATTTTACTAAAATCTGGGAAGAAGGCGTTTTTTCTTAAACTTTTTTTTAGTGTAAAGTGGATATGATTTATTGCATTCTAGTATTTTTGTTATCATTTAATCTTATTTTATTCAAATGTGGTAGTTTTATGATATAAAATGTAATTGGAACATGTTTGTTGTACAGTTGTGTCTACTTAACTGTAAGCAGATAGATTATTTTTTTAATCTGAGCATGCCATTTCCATAATTTATATTTTATAAATATTAGATTTAAGGAGAACTGCATTAAGAATATATTGTATATTCCTTTTGTGTTTTTAGGCTGAGTAATCAAAATCTTTATGTCTTTGAGTCTGTCTGAAGCTGTATGTAATATACTGTAATTGAAAATTTCAAACTGCCATAATAGGCCAAAATGGTGCTTACTTTATTTAAAGGAGTTCTATATTGGTATACTAGCTGATACCCGTGCTTCGCTACGAAACTATGTGATAAAAATAAAAAAATTGACACTTAAAGCTTGAAAATTAATGAGTAGTTAAAAAAGGGACTGTATTATTTCATTAGAGATGGTAAGCTAAGTTTCTGTTACAGATGAAGACATTATTTGCATAGCAGAGACTTTAAATTCGTCCCTCAGATGGGGGGGAAAAAAGGGGGGGGGGAAATCTGTCTCTGCCTTCCAGCATCCATCGGTATTCATCTGGCTAGTGTGGCTTAGCTCAACTGTTCTGTAGTAAAGTTGCTTGCTGCTGTGAAAGCAAAAGCAAAAGCAAAACTGAAACTCCTCTGATTGTGTTTTGCATTTGGATCAGATTTCTTTTCAGGTGGGGAGGGGGGAGTAGAATTCCTTAGCATCAGAGCTTGTTAATAATAATATAAGAATACTCATGCTGCTATAGTCATTTTGAAAAATCCTTTCTTAGTGAGCACCTAGAAGCGAAGAGGAACATACGTGGCAAATATCAAGTTTGTAGGCTTTATGGTTCTGGAGATTTCGTGATTAATGCATGAGTGGTTTTCGCTTTTATACAGTATAGATAATACTGTAAGAAACATGCCTATACTTGTCATACATCCTTCTTTATGGTTACATTGTAATCTGAAGGCAAACATTTTCTATTATTTGGTTATGGGCTTTGCTAAGAAATAATAAATATTTGAGAAACTTTACCAAATTAATATATCTCAAGTAAAATTAAGGCGCTGTATAGCTTATTTCAAATAAAAAAACTTATTTAAAGGTAAGCAATGAAAATCATATAGTAAATGTTTCCAAGAAATGCTCATTAAAAACAGTAATGGAAATTCTTGGAATGCAAATATCTCAGTTAAAAAATTCTCACCCAGGTGAGAAAAAAATTGAATAGCTATACATGTGAAAAATGTACTGTATAATCTGGAAATCTAAAGAAGAGAGATTTATAATACTGTATTACATTTTAATGAATTTGGGGAAATAATCAGTGCTTCAATTTATGTCCCAATAATAACAACAAAAAAGCTTAATGAAAGATTTTTTTAAAATACATTTTGAAATGCAGAGTAATACTCTAATTTTTGGAGATAAGAACATACTTTTCCCCTACAAATTCGGTTTCAGTAAAATGAATTCAGTTAAATTCTCTGGAAATCTCTTAGACTACATGTAATTATTACCTCTCTTTATGTAATAGTGTAACAGTTTTTGATGGTAGAGATACAAACACCCTGTGGAGAAAAACATACTATTACTCTTCAGCTCTTAAAACATGAGAAGAGATATGTCCTGGATTTCTAACTCATTGTTTACTAATCACATAAATGTGGAAGTTGCAGGTTCTAGGTATAACCAATAATTTTTCTGATATATTTTGCTTTTAACTTTTTAATTGTAAATTACTCACACTTATTGAAATAGAAAGAAAAGAAAATAAATAAATAAATAAATAAATAAATAAATAAATAAATAAAGAAAGAAAGAAAGAAAGAAAGAAAGAAAGAAATGTAGAAACGTAACAAGTTACAACTTATTTTCTTTTGTCTCTTTTTTATTTTTTCTTATGTCCCTTTCCCTGGCACTGTTGTAGAGGTGCACAGAGATAAATTTGATGAAGGAATGCAAGAACTGTTAAGAGAAAGCAAACAGTTACTCAAAAACTCCTGGGAAAGGAGAAAGCATAAGAAACTCAAGATAATCCTGGCTTGAATCTGTTTGGTATCTGAGAATACAGAAGAAAATTCTGGCATGATTTCAAGATTCTTTCAAGATTTTGTCAATGTACACTATAGCAATAAAGAAACATTCTTATAATCCTCACATAGTTTAATTACTGTTTTGGCCTACCTGAAATAGCTCACAGTTGTACATATTACAGGCATTGACTTTTTAAAAACATATATTACCAATTTTCCTGTGAAATGTGATAAACTGGGCTTTGCTATTAGGGTGATATTTGAGTAGTAAAAACATGCTTTTTTGGCATTATTTCTTTCAACTTAACAACTGTAACACTGGCATATTTTATATAATTTCTTTAGCATCTTCTTAGAAAGGTACTGATTATGGAACACATAACAATGTGATATTTAACATAATTGTTTCGCTATTTTCACGTAAAAAAGAGAGAGAAAATATGTCCATATTTTATGGAGAGTTCTTAAATAAAATATATAGCTTCAAGATTACTATAGAAGTTATAATAATTTCCCTCATAAATTGAAAGAGGTTATGGTTTCTCTAAATCCACCCACTTTCACAAATGTGTAAAATTTTAAATGAGAATAACTATATATAACTGACGATATACTACACCCACAGAAAGTGATATATTTCCATTCTTATTCTTACACAGAACTCAAGTATCATAGATTCTTATTCACCTATATACTGCATTTTAATTATCTGTCCAATATACCTACTAAGTTATTAATAGAAAAGTTGATTCAGACATGTAGTAAGAAAGCTACCAAGGAAAATAATAGGGAAAAGGCAAAATTTTCTAATCTGTTACTTATAAATTCAAAAATTAACCTAAAACTCTAGAAAAAAAATCTTTATTGAAAACAATACACAATATATCTATATGTGTGAATGTGAATTTCCTTTTTTAAAATTAAGAATTTCACGAATGAGTAGCAGCCAAAGCCTGAAATTGCACTGAAAATGGTTCAGAAAAACTGGAGAGAGAGATTTTCCAGAAAATTTAGAATCTTATTCAAGCTTTAGTTGCTATTTGAGAGAAATTATCATATTAATTCTGGGTTTCTGTATAGAAGCATTATTATTGACTAACATTGTCAAGCAAATATCTGCAATTCATATTTAGAAAAGTCTGTTGTTATATCAGTACAGTTATCAAAGGAAAATTCATTTGATGCATAAATCTACAACAGTTCAAAAACATGGTGTAACTTTGCGTGGCAAACAATCAAATGAATTGGGAATATCTACAAAAATATTTAAAACAAAAACGAATGAGACAATATAAGATGTACAGTACTCCTCTGCTTCTTTGACTAAGCTAATGATGGATCAATCCAGATGTGTATCACCAAGGGATATAACTTTACACCAGCTCTTAGTTTAGCAAATGTTCTTCCCACACAAGGAAAAGCTCACAACAGCTATATAGCTACTATAAATTTATTATTGCTGTGATTAGAAATAATATCAAAATTCCATTCTACTCAAGTAAAAACATAAGTTTCCTCCAGAATTCTTTTCCTTTTTAACCCACCAATTTTCACAATGGAAAAAAATGTGTTTATTTGCAAGAGTTAGTTAGCTTTCATTGAGGTTCATTCCCGGGTTATAAAGGACATATTTTGTGGTATAAAAATTTCTCAAGATGGACATTTGGTTTCCTCTTGTTTTACAGTCATTCTTCTGCTGTATAAAATATGATTCACCCATTTCCTTGTCATGGGCAAATATCCAGTATGTGTTAACAATGATCAGAAAACTTTCCGGTTCATGTGGGAAATAGCATAGAAAAAATTCTGATAGGGAATGGTTATCATGGATGGTGGTGAAGAGATAATAAATTTACTCTATTTTTTTCCCCCTTGCCTGTGAAGTCCCACCCCAGCCAAAAACAACTGAAGGACAACAGGGAAATTGCAGTTTGCATGCAGTTACCTTTATTCATTAACCATAGGCTGTATGCTTGAGATATTCTGGAAAGCCCCTTTTATGAAAGATTCAAATACAGGTTCCATTGCTTTCAACATTTGACATGCAGAAAAAAATGGGAAATTCTCATGTAAAGTTCCTGATACTATAGTTTTAGTGTTCCTCTTTGGATTGATTCTATCATAGTGTACATGATTTCTTTATATTGCATGATTTAAAGGCCTTTGAAAAAAGCAAGAGCCAAAATTGTTCAGGGCAGAGACAAATTGTTATGGAATCCAAGAAAACTTCAGAAAGCATTTCAGAAGTAAGTACTGTATGTTCCCAGTCTAAAGGTGTGTCTATGGCAATTCAATCATTTAATGTTACTTTATAAATATATATTAATATATGACTATTTAATACATTATTATTATTATTGCTGCTATTACTATTGTTACATTATTATTATATACACAACAGTGTATATACACAACAGTGTAAAATCAGAGCTTCAGTTCTTTAGCTAGTTTTGACTTTCACATGTATTGAATTTTTCCCAAGTATATAAGATGTCATAATGTATATGTGCAGATCCAAGCAGGGTAGCCTTTTGTAATTGATAGAAATTTTGTCAATGTGCAGATTTTCTAAGTGCCACTAAGATTTTTGACATAGCACCTAGTGTGCAAACACTGGGACAATCCTGGCCAGTTTATGCCTTAATCTTTCAATTTTTAGATCTTGATACCTGTGATCTTCTCCATTTCTTTGTCTTGTAATCTACTATCCTCTAGTATTACCACATCAATTATCATATTTCTTATTATCATCCACTCTTAATTCTGCTGTGTTATATCCCAAAACATTATCAGTTTCTATTTGGAAATATTTTAATTGGTTCATTTTCAATTGTTTTCAACTGTTATATGTTCCCACCAATTTTTCATCACTGGCACAAGAACATTTATGAATGTTCCAGTAAATAATTTTGTATATTCCATGTGTTAATATTTATAATCAGTTTGTAAAATCTTCTGACATAAGTTAAGTATATGATATATTGTTTCTTCTGCTTCTTTGCACAATCTGCATTTTGAATCATTTGATGATTTTTCAATTCTGGCTTTGATTGGATTAGTTTGAATAGCTTGGTCTTAAGCAGCCAAAATCAGCAGCTAAAATTAAATCAAAATTTAATTGCAATTAATACATTCCAGTTGTAAACCATGGCCAAGTTTTATCTGTATCCACTTTCTCCATGGCCTTTAGTAGAAATTGACCATGTAGTGTTTTTCCTTGGATTCCTTTTTGAGTTTTTATTAAATATTTCAGTATTTATATTTTGTTTCCTGTAAATAACAAACTTCCAAGTTTGTAATTTCCAATTTTTAACTTGTATCAATGTTTGTCCTTGGCCGTCTTTTATGTACTCAGCCAGTACATGTTTTTCTTTTTTACATTTTGTTTGACCTGAAGTAAATCTCTGCCTCCATTTCTGTGGGGCAGCTACAGGTATCGCTAATGGATGTAATGTATAGTTCATAATCATCAATTTTCTTGCTTTTTGGTACAAAGCAAGGTTCAGTTAATAATTCCTGCAGTATATCGTATCACAAATAAGGCCCAGGTATTGATGGCTTATTATAGTCTACTGTTTTACATAGACAGTACTCAAAGCATATGGATTTAAACCTTGATTTTCTATCCAGGCAGCAAGTAAATTGTTTCAAATGTTTATTTTAGAAATAAAAATATTATACATTTTGGTGAGAAAATTTCCAAAGCCTATTTTCCTTATTTTAAATTTATAAAAGTATGCCTTGAAAAAATGTAATTAGTTATTCTGCTTCATTCTGGTGTAGTGTAGTATCAGTAGGATCTTACTCAACTTAAAAACAAAACAAAACAAAAATTCCACTTTAATGTATTTCACAAGTAATTCAAATTGTGGCTGCACTTCCTCATTC
This sequence comes from Thermophis baileyi, assembly GCA_003457575.1. Taxonomy (NCBI): domain Eukaryota; kingdom Metazoa; phylum Chordata; class Lepidosauria; order Squamata; family Dipsadidae; genus Thermophis; species Thermophis baileyi. The sequence continues at coordinate 6,198,443 of QLTV01000601.1, read as the reverse complement.
ATTGCATTTATATTGGCTTAAATCCAAGGAATGTGTGTTTTGTGGATTCATAACATCTTATTTTAAATAACAAGAAGAGGAAGATCAATAACAACAATGTCACAACAATAACAAATGCAACAATAAATAAAAATAAAATGCAACAATAAATAAACAATAAAAAAGCAAATAAAATATGGATTGAATTGAATTCACAAAATTATTATTAAATAATGACTTTTTAATGCACTGCAATTAAATAACTGCTATTGCTTTTTGGAATTTTTAAATGAATCAGGATTTTCCCTCTATTTTAATATGTATTTTATAATAAGAATTTTAAACCTCCTGTTGAAAGTGATAATTTTGTAACTGAATGGTTTATTGTGCGAATTCATTTTCATAGAAGAGAGAGCTATTCCAGCTATGAGGTTATTCATATACAAATTGTTCCAAAACAATATTGCCTAGGTGAGATTGACATCTACACCTTGCCAATCTTGTTTTGTCCCTCAAGTATGCTCCTAAACATATCCCTGTTTTTAAAATATTGTTTTGGGAATGTTCATTTATGCTTGCTGAAGGTACATCTCTCCTTCCTATATATAATTTCTGATGGTAAAATAATTTGCATGCACTGCCTTGAAATCTTATGCCCCATAAGACATGGGAAGGAAGCAAAAAAGTGGCCCAGAGTTTGTAGTAGTGAGAACCTAGATTGCCCATTCTCATAGAGCAAGTGTGATCAAGCCATTCAGAGAAGATGAACAACATTCATCATTTTTACTATGATTCACACATGATAAATATATCTGCAATGTGCTTGAACTCTAATGTCTTCTATTCAATGAAATGGGATGGAGAAAAATGCCTTGTATCAGAGAATCTGATCTCTTGTGAAATTAATAATCATGGAGTGTTCCATATCCATCCTGTGGCTGTGGCTGGTATATAATATAGAACAAGTGAAATATTTAAATGAATCTTACACACTGCAAATGCTAAAATATTTTGGTGAGGATAACAGAAATGCATGATTCTGGTCTGGACCTAGCATAGTAGTAAAAAACAGTTTCTATCTAGAAAAATAGTAATTACTGATTTTTAAACTAGTATATTAATCTAATTTGCTTCTTTGTTAGGGTTCGGACAATTTTTAAAGCTGCATTTGATTTAAAACAGAAACAGATTTTTTTTTGATATTTCACAGGCATGCTTTGGAAGTAGAACAAAGGAAAAGTATAAAGTTTGTAAAGGTCACAATAAGTCATTATTGTAAAACTAAACAATAATATAGTGCTACGTTGAAATGTGCCCAAGGGACAATTTTTATGTGAAATAATTTTTCACTGAGGGAAATAACAATGAAAAAGTATTATGTAACATTCCCTATTGTGGTCACTATTTTGTAATGCGCTACCATCAGCACACCAATTTGACATATCGGATCATGTCTGATGTACAATACTACATAGCAGTAGTGGGTTCCTCTTACCTTTGCTACCGGTTCGGGAACGGGAGCACGTGGGCACGCACGTGCGCTTTGCACACGCGCAACACTTCTGCGCATGTGCAGAGCATTTTTGATACCGTCTGGGCGGGTGGGTGGAGCTGAACCGGTGCGAACCGGTAGCAACCCACCACTGCTACATAGGATACATAAAGTGAGGCTAATCTTACTAAGAGTGTAATCTTATGCATATCTATTCAAGAGTAAGTGCTTTCAGTACCAATAGCATTGTATTCCCAAGTAGATATAAAACTGAAATCTTCAAGTTTCCATTCTATAAGAAGGAAAAGAGCCCTTCAATATCAGCATGCATCAGATTGCACATAAGTGAAGTTGTCCAGTTAATGCTTGAAAGTTGGAGTTTCCAATGACTCATATTAAGTACTAACACCTTGACTGAACCTTTTTAAAAATCACTTTAATTTCTTCTAACTAGAATTTAAGATGGCTTATTAAACAGCGTATATGTCAGGTGTGAAAGACCTACGTGTGAAGGTCCAATTAAACTGATTTATTGCTCTTACTGACAGGAATCTACTCAAAGATTACCACTATTTTGGTTAGATCAGGATTAATGGAATTCAAGGGGAATTGGATTTAGTCCATTTGTGGTTATGTTAAGATTCTAGGCCGATTTCCCTTTTGACTCCACCTTCAGTTTCTGCCACTTCTTCTCCTACATGATGGTTGAAACATTAATGAAATGAGAAAGTACATGATACTAAAGTGAACTAAAGGCATATGTTAGCTATGATTAATTTATTAATAGAAAATAAGAGCATTCAAAACACAGCAAGTCACTAGGCTTAAAATGTCTTTTAATAAATAATTAAAATTATCTTTCTGGAGAAACAGTCACATATGCATATAAAGGTAAATAAATAGCAGGTTAATAGATTTTAACCATGCTGTAAAATATTATTTTAGTAAATTGTAAAAATGGCTTTAGGCTTTTTAAAAATTATCTTGGATACTTTCATCAGAAAAGATGTATATTTCTTTCCCCTGTAATTCTTTGTAATATTGTAAGTGTTCAACATAATTTTAAATATTGCAATACTGTAATTATAAATATTTTGGATATCTGTAGAACTTTTTTCAAAATATAGTTAATCTAGGTTTAATTGGTAATTGAAAAATGTGAGATATATATGTAATGTTTTAAATCAAAATATGTTGCTGTCTGAAAGTAAATCTGATTCAACAATTCAGTTTCCAAGTACCCAATCAGATTAACATTCAACATGTTAGCCTAATAATAGCTTCTAACTTTCTATAATGATAGAAAAATTAAAATTAAAATATTCTAACACAGAATATACCTTTTCTACCATAACAAACGTCAGATATTAAACACTTTCAATGTCACATTTGACAGAAATAGAAAGACCAAGGGAAGAAACTTCAGGGAGAACCTAATTTACATTGGAACAATATCTAATATTCAGACCGATACATTGTTTACATTATTTAGCTGCAAGTCTAGACTGGTATCTATTTTTATTTTACTTTAGGTCAATGTAAATAGATTTCTTTGCAACTGAATCATTTTGTTTTGTAGTGTATATTTACAAAGAACTTAACAGATACACCACTGCAACAAAAAATTATATCATTAGAAAAGCAGAAGCAGGAGGTAAGTTGAAGCAATTTTTGTTGGACTTTGAACCTAAATCATTAAGATTCTCCAAAACACAGTTTCTATATTATGTCATGGGTTTGTCTGCATGGAAGGAGAACTACACATGAAGAACAAGAATAAAACTGCATGGCAGGCTTCTTGATGATTCATTCCAACTATACAGGCTTACTTGTGGTTTGCCAGAAAAGCAAGCCAAGCAGACCATTGACCTAGCAGTGCATTTCTGGACGCCAATGAAGGTAATGTGCAATCCAACAGTTACCTTTGAGAATTCTTTTCAGAATCACCAAATTGTTTATACAATAGTTGCCAGATCTTGTGTGACTTCAGGTTATATTTTTCTACAAATGAGATGCTGAAGGGGCAATCAAATAATTCCTACAAGAAGGAAAATGGAAGAAATTTAAATAGTCCTGTGTAGATACATACAGAACTCTCTAAAATCCTGATGGGAAAAAAGGTACATGAATAAGAAATGGAACATGTAGGCAAAGAAGAATGGTCTCCAGAAACTTTAGGAATTTAGCCTGTGTGAGACTAAAGCACAGATTACCGTATAAGATGCTCCGGAGTATAAGACGCATCTAGCTTTTGGGGAAGAAAACAAGAAAAAAAAATCTGGCTCTGCCTCCCAGCAAACGGCAAACAGTACAGAGGATATACGCTGTTTGCTGTGTATTTATGTGCATGTGTGCCTGACCCATAGAAATAGCAAAGAATTGGAGAAATGTACATTATGGCAGTATATTAATGCCAGAAAGTTTTCTTAAATGTAGTCAAACTAACTCCTCCCAATTATTTAAATAGATCTACTCCAAACATGACTAAGTCAGGGTTTAACTCAGCTGCCTTATCTTAATACTACAACAGGACACTGTTACATTTCAGATTATTACTTTTACAGATGCTGTTAAAACTGATGTGGCTTTCTGGAAGTATACATTATTCTCTGCTATTTAAAAGAAGATACAATAGCAATGGGCCTCTTCAGATCAAGCATTTATTTTAAAAAGCTTCTTCATTTTGTTAAGTTGTCTAGAACAATAATAAAGCAGTCTTTAAAAAATAAGTCTAATAATTTGAACATTCTATAGGCATTTATAGTTATTGACTTACCTCCTTGCAGCAAACAACAAACAGCCAGTTTCAACAGTGATTAGCACAAGAAATTCTGCTTCTCCCTCTGCCTCCCAGCAATTTGCCTCCTTCCAGTTAGTTTCACTTTCAGTTTTAGCACCTGCCGCCTGCCTGCAGCCTGAATCAGCTGATGTTCGGGAAGCTGATAATCAGTTGCTTGGCTTAACAGGCTCTGTTCTGTTTGCTGCAAGGAGGTAAATTGCTGGGAGGCAGAGGCCAAAGGGTGGGGGTGGCTGGGTGGGGCTACATTCAGTGTATAAGACGCACCCAAGTTTTCACCCTCTTTTTGGGGGTAAAAAGGTGCGTCTTATACTCCGAAAAATACGGGTTTGCAAGAGATAACAAAAGCAGCAAAAATATTTTTTTAGAGAAATAGAGAGGAACCCCCCCCCAAACCAGTGATAGTGTTGGTCCATTGCAAGGAGAAAGTGATGAATTGATAATACAGAAGAATGAGATAGCAGAACTTCTTAACACCTACTATACTTGGTACCTGTCTTTTAGGAAACTTCTCAGTCAAGCTTTCCCCAGGTATTTTGAGCTGCAACTCCCAGAATTCTCACTGGGAGTTAAGATGCTGGCCTAAAAACTAGGAGACTGTTTTAGGCATGAAATCCAGCTGGATGACATTGGTCCAATCCAGGAGTGGGTTCCAACTTACCTTGCTGCCGGTTCTCTCCCTCCCGCGCCGCGCGGGCGCGCCTTGTGGGCACGTGCGCGCTTCGCACGCACTTGCACAGTAACAAAAAAGCCAAAAAAGCCAAAAACAAGATGGCGACCACATGCACAGTGCCGGAACTCGGTTTCTGCGCATGCTCAGAAGAAAAAAATAAATAAATAAAAAATTCAAAAAAATAAAATAAAAAATCGAAAAAAATTCAAAAAAAAGATGGCGGTGCCCACGGACCGGCACAGACAGAACCGGATCGGTGACATAATTGTGACATCACCAGCAGGTCACTACCAGTTCTGGAGAACCGGTCCGAACCGGGAGGAACCTACCCCTGGTCCAATCACTCTCTTTCAGCCCAACTGACAGAGTTGTAGGAAAAATAAGACGAAGGAGTGTTAGGTATGTTTCAGTAACTGAAACACATTATATATGCAGCAAATACATATAATATTTAAAGCTGCTTGTTTAAAACTCCTGTTGGATATTTTTCCATCGGTGGTATAATAAACATTTGGACATATTTTTGTAACATTCCCCCTTTTAAATACAAGTTTATTGTATTAATTTTCAGATCAAAATTATTTTTTAAAAAGTCATTAATAGAGACATTTTGCATGCATTTCCTCAAATATGTTTTATTTGCATACATTTTCTCTGACAGAAATAGAAAAATAAATAATAATTATGTTTCAATGTGCACATTATTCAGGAACTGTGAATTACTCTAGGTTGATTTGTATTAAATCTGCAACAAAGTCTTTTGCCTGTGAGACTAGCTCTGCATATTGAAATACACAGAGTAATTATAACATGACCCCAAGGAGCTGGAGAGAAGCTAATGCTATGTTGTGAAATAACTTTCAGAAATGTAAAGGATCCTGCACATCTTGGAAATTCCCACAGGCAGTTTGAGTTGAGAATTTAGTGCAGTAAATTTTGCTACAGTATAATATTGACTCATCTGCCACTCCCAAACTATTCTTTTGCCTGGCACTTATATTCATTCATATTCATTCATTTCTGAATTACAGAGTAAATTAAATACAGTATTTTTAAGACATCTATACAACAATGTAAACAGTCATGAATTGTACAGGTAGTCCTAGTGTTCATTTAGTGACTGTTCAAAGTTACAATGGCACTGAAAAAAGTGACTTGCAGCATCTCCATAGTTATGTGATCAAAATTCAGACGCTTGGCAACTGGCTCATATTTATGACGGATGCAGTATCCTGAGATCACGTGATCACCTTTTATGACCTTTTGACAAGCAATGTCAATGGGGAAGCCAGATTTGCTTAACAACCGTGTTACTGACTTAACAACTGCAGTGATTCACTTAACAACTGTGGCAAAAGTCACTTAACAACTGTCTCACTTAGTAACAGAAATTTTGAGCTAAATTGTGGTCATAAGTTGAGGACTACTGTATAAAGAAAAGGTTGGAGAAAAATAGAATCCATAAAGCTTTAAATGTTTGAGATATCCGTAGTTTAAAAACTACATATTTTCCCTATCTTCTCTAAAACTAAGCTGGTGATATTTATAGCTAAAGCTAAATGTATTTATAGCTATAACTAAATGTAAAATCTCAATATTGCCTACACTACTGCTATATATATACATACATACATGTGTGTGTGTGTATGTGTATATGTATATGTATATGTATATGTATACGTATACATATACATACATGCATGCGTGCATGTGTGTGTGTGTGTGTGTGTGTGTGAAGGGTGGGTTCTAACTTACCTCGCTGCCGGTTCGCTTCCTCCCACGCCTCATGGGCGCGCACACGCGCAGTGCAAAAAAATTAAAAAAAATTTTTTTTAAAAAAAAGCCAAAAACAAGATGGCAACGCATGCGCAGTGCCGGAAATTCAGCTTCTACGCATGCACAGAAGAAAAAAAATTCAAAAAAATTCAAAAAAAAGAAAAAAAAAGAGGGCGGTGCCCACAGTCCGGCACCGACTGAACCAGATCCGTGACATCATTGTGACATCACCAGCGGGTTGCTACCGGTTCAGGCGAACCGGTCCAAACCGGGAGGAACCTACCTCTGGTGTGTGTGTGTGTACGTGTATGTGTGTATATACACACACACACACACTCACATACATATACATTTTATAGAAGAGTTTTATGCCAATTATATTTGAAAAAACTGCTTTGTATTTAATATAATAATGTAGAGGAATGTAAAACCCACAATAGCATAGCAGTTTAAAGATTATATGGTAAAATAGTTTAACATTATTTAAAAATAATATTAAGTATCGCTTAATCGTTTCAGCTTTTGTCAGTGAACAATCAATGGGATCAATATTTCAGGCAGATGAAACAGCATTATGAAAAAAAGGTAAAACAAATAACAATGGTGCACTGTTGTTTCAAAGTATGATCTATTTTCTACAATGTATAGTTATTTTTCTTTAACTTTAATAGCAATAGCACTTAGACTTATATACCGCTTCACAGTGCTTTACAGCCCTCTCTAAGCAGTTTACAGAGTCAGCATATTGTCCCCAACAATCTAAAACAGTGTAATACCAAGCAGAAAAGAGAAAATAGCATTGCAGAACACATAAAGACATAAGAGTATAATCCTTAAAACTAAATGAAAATTGCCAGCTATTATTTTGCTATAAAATATGCAGAAAAATCATTGGTTGAGAATATTCATAATTAATAGGGACAACGGGTAAGCACAAGTCTTGGACTGGGATCACGGAGACTCAGATACAGGCTCCCGTTGTGCTTGGAGCTCATGGAGTGATTTTAGGTCAGTCATATAATCTCTCAGACCAGGGGGGTGAGTTCTAACTTACCTCACTGCCAGTTCACTTCCTCCCGTGCCGCGTGGCCATGCCTCGTGGGTGCACGCACGCTTCATGCGTGCGCACATGCGCAGTGCAAAAAAATAAAAAAGTCCCCCCCCCCAAAAAGCTGAAAACAATATGGCGACGCATGTGCAGTGCCGGAAACTCGGCTTCTGCGCATGCGCAGAAGAAAAATACCCCAGAAAAAATAAATAAAATAAAATATATAAAAAAAAATTCAAAAAAAATTCAAAAAAAAAAAAAGATGGCGGTGTCCACGGACCAGCACTGACAGAACCAGATCCGTGACATCATCGTGACATTACCAGTGGGTCACTACCGGTTCGGGCGAACCGGTCCAAACCGGGAGGAACGCACCTCTGTCTCAGACCCCCTGACTTTATCTAATGTTTTCAAGAGAAACCTGACATTTCTGCGACATTTAACCCTTACAGAAAATAGAAATATACAGTAACAACAATAATGTTGTCTTTTAAATTTCCTTTATTAGCAGGAAAAAAGGATACTTCTATTTCATCTGCCTGTTGTAATTTCTTACATTCCAATCTTAGGTTACTATACTTAAGTGCTCACCTTCTTTGAAACAGAAAGGACTGGGAAATAATAACAAAACATCACAGCAACTAGGGACTTTTGCACTATTTCTGTCACAAGCATCAGTTTTCCTCCCACAGTATCCTAGATAATATATCTTCAGGCACCTTGGAGGAAAAAATAAGGCATCTCTGCTACTGGCCATAAAATAGCAAACAAACAAACAAAAAATGAGCTGACAATGTAGCAATTGCTGAATATCTTTCAACTGGTGCCATGGGCAGTGCTCAAATGAGCTCATAGTGAAGAGTAATTTAGTAACTCCAATGTTAGCAACCTAAGCAAGTTTTGCAATTTGCATATGACTTCTTAATAATCTTCATACATTTAACATTAGGGTATAATTTATACTGTAAACATTCAAGGATTGAAGTGGAGAGGCAGTTTGTGGATTTTTGTGATTGAAGCTAAGTCATTTTGTCAGTTGTACATAAGCTTGTCTCTGTGATATTAGTTGATTATTATATCTTGATCTAGTTTCCTAGATCTTGACTAAAATACATTTTATTGCCAGTGGCTTCCTTTATGTTTTTGAGCGGACTGTTGTGTTTTCCAATTGCTGCTTCCTGGTGGAACATCTTAGAATAAAAGACTCATTTCTACAGTCACCTTGTAGGGAAGATGGGTGGTACAAAAAACAAACAAACAAACAAATAAATGTATAGATATATCTTACAACATAGTTTTGTATCATGTTGCAGATCACGGAAATGAAAGCAAAACTGGAAACTGTGCAGAAGATTGTTAGGGATCTTGAACGAGAAAGATATCAAACACAGGAAGAGTGCAAAAGACTGGGAGACTTCATGAGAAGCCGATTAGCGCAGGAAATGGTAGGAGAACTGGGTGTGTGCCAATGTTTTTATTAGGCTTGGTTTCTACTGTTCATTGTTTGAGTGTTTGTGTTTAAATGTGCATTTTGGTAGCTATTGACAGAAGAAAACAAGATTTACATTTGTTGAGCTGTCATTCAGAAATATTTTCACAGTCATTCACTGCTCTCTTTAATTCAAGAAACTTGGTTTACTTTACTTTCTTTCTCATAAAATAGTTTTCAAGTAATGTAGGACCAACCAGATAAAGGTTTTATAGGCCTAGAACACAGTTGTCAGGCAAACTTTAATGTACAGTTTCATTAAACTTTTTTTTTAAAGGGAGAGTTTAAAAAAATCTGCAAGTTAAAATTTGTTTAGATCAGTATTTCTCAACCTTTAAATCTTAAGCTTTAAGATTTGTGGACTGTAACTCACAGAATTCCCCACTCAAGAATTCTGGAGATTGAAGTCCACATAGCCTAACGTTAGGGGTGTCAAACTGGCGACCTGCGGGCCGGATGCAGGCCACACCCACCCCAGCTCCGCGAATGGGAAAAATGTCACGAATCATCATGTGACGGCAACGTGACGCGGCGAGTTTGACACCCGTGATGTAAAGTGAAGAAACAAAAACATGCTGTATTTCTGTGGTCTGGGGAAGAATCAGTCTCTATAATATACTCAATTTACATAAAGAGTTAGCTCTTTTAGATCCTGTTTATTTTTTTATTTATAAAATTATCAACTGCTCAAGTCTATCAGATTATAGGTAATATACTGACAATTGACCTTATAAAATATAGTAACAACAGAATCAATCAATTGATCCCTTGATTTTATTGTTTTGCCCATCTGTCATAACGAATATGATCAAATCTATACAAAAGTGAACAAACCTTAATGAAATACATTAAAATTACAAAAACCAATGAAAACATTAACTGTGTTATTACAGAAAATAAAATATTAGAATATATTAGAAACTTTTGATAAAATATTTTCTCTTTAGCTGCAGTCAGTGAAAATCTTGCTAATATCTAATCAGTGTCTCCTTGTCTAAATTCATTATTCAATTTTATTTGAATCAGGCCAAAATGGTTTTCTTACCAAGAGGGGTTCTAGAAATTTTACACACTGTGAAGTACAAATAGGACAGTACAATAAATAATGGGTAAAATCTTCTATAATTTCCTTGGAGCAAGGGCAGACCATACTGTATATTGGATGGGATTTTGAGAAATCTGAGAAAATGTCATTTGCAGGAACCGTGGTCTTGTAAAAGCCTCTCTCACAGGGCTCGCACAGTAACACAGCTCAGATAATGTTTGCATTCAATTTTGTTTTTATTAAGGGCATGCCAAGGAGCAATTTTATTTTGTGATCATTTAAGCAAATTTCTTTGGACAAAGACATTTAGCACTCTGTTTTCAAACAATAGAATATTATTTTGATTATTTAAATTTAAAAAGAATTCTGGAGAAAAATATGCACATGAATGTATTTTTTTTTTAAAAGGTAAACCTGTTGGTGCAAAAAGGAGCATAGAAAATCATTTGCTCCTGAAAGCTTCGGTTTGATGTTTCTTTAGAGATTATAGTCCACAAGAGGGTAAATATAATAAAATATATTGTAAAACTCATATAAATCCTGGCTGTTTCATCTTCCATATCCCCACTATCATAATAGCAATGAGTTATAGTGTTTCTGGGGAAATTTGTATTTACTATGAATCTGCTTGTCTCACATGGGTATGACTATTAGGCAGAGAAAATTTCAGGCTATTCGTCTGCTGAATTCTTAAAGATAAGAGATTGCCTGGTAACTAGATGCACATAACAAATGCATCTAGTTATCCAGCTAAAAAGCTCAGGAGATGATAAGTCTTATTCCACAGATCATCGAGAATATTTGATAGTGAAATGTAATAGCAACAACAAATAGTGTAATCTCAAAACACAATTTTCTATTTTTCATGTTCTAAAAATTATTAAACAATATTATTTTACATCAGACGTTTGGCTTCTCAAAGAGCAAAATTACTTACTATCATGGCATCTGCAACACAGTGGAAATTAGTTCCAGTTTCAATAAAGTGGATTTTGAACCAATTGAAAATATTTTTCCTTGCTCTTCTGCCAAAAGCACACTTAAAGAAGTTTTATGTACAACAACAAAACATGCAATCCATTCTTGATTGCCTAAATAGGATTTCAGCAGAGCTGGCAAACTGGCTCTAAGTCTTCTAATTCTAAGTAATGTTATTGAAGAAATAAGTGAACACCATTCTTTATGCATTTTAGGGAGAGACTATTAACACATGGTCTTACATGCAGTTTTTCTTCTTGGCCTACCAAACAACTACTTGGTTTTATCTTTCTGTGGGCTGGTCTGACTCCATCTGTCATTTGTTTTTGTAGTGGTCAAATTTACCATTTGTCTTGTTTTTGTACTGATTGTAAGAATCTCCAATATCATATTTCTTTACAAGAAATCCTTTGAGTTCCAAATTGATAATTTAGGCCAGTGTTTCTCAGCCTTGCCGACTTTAAGATATGGGGACTTCAACGCATGCTGGGGGGATGGAGAATTCTGGGAGTTGAAGTCCACAAATCCTAAAATTGGCAAAGATTGAGAAACACCGCTTTAGACCTTCTTGGGGGGGAAAATGTAAATACATGATCCAAACCTACCCCAAAAATATAAGGTTGTCCAGAAAGAGTCCTGAGGTACTAGAGAGGTAGGGAGCAGCCTTATCAGATGGCTTCTAGTGAATTTCTCTATCTCTATGCCCAAGATAGTAACCATTTTGCAAGGTTGGCTTAAGTAACTCCTTAAAATTTGAGGTGGGCAAAAAGTCCTCAAACTGCTTGCTGTTCTGCACTGTCTGGCCTAATTCATCATTCACATCAGCAGTGGGTTGCTGCCGGTTCAGCCCGGTTCTTAGAGCCGGTGGCGGCAGTGGGATGCTCCGCCCACCCGCCCGGGACGCTTCTGCGCATGCGCAGAAGCATCATGCACGCACGCAAACCGGTAGTAAAGGGTTTTAGAACCCACTACTGATTCACATATTGAATGATCCTCGATACAAAATAATTGCTTCTTAACACAGATAGCTAGCAAGTCAGAGAGAAAGCTAAATTCTTTTTCTTGACAAATGTCAGAAGAAATTATTTGTATGAAGGAATATTTGATAGGATGAGTTTTGGGCTGTTTTGGGCTGTTCCAGATAAAGGAAAGACTGACTGTAAGAATAATTTGCAGTCTCCTGATTTCCAGGAAAGGAGGTGTCATATGCATATATCAAATACATTCATCAGGTAAAATAAACTATCGCTCTAAATCATTCACATGATTAGCTGTGTTCCCATGAGGCTCAAATAGTACTATTTGTACTCTAAAATAAAAATGATGGAAAATTGGGGAAACCCTAGGACTTTTATTAATACAAAATATATTTCAAAAATACCAGTCAGGAAAATCCCTTCCTCTGAAACAATCCAGTGGACTACACATACTCAGTGGACATAGAAGGGCGACTGGTTACTAAATAGAAAATAGGTACGGGGTGTGGGGTGTGGGGTGGGGAAGGTAAAGACACTATTATTTTGTACACACTGTGCACCTAACATTTATTTATAGATCCCCTTTATTTTGTTTTTTAGTAGTCATTGTTTTGAGATTGAAGAATGATACAAGTTATATAAAAATAATAGCAAGATACCCTTTGTGGGAAAGGTTGTAGAGAAAGTGGTGGCATGTCAAATGGATTATCTAGACCCTTTTCAGTCTGGCTTCAGGCCTGGCTACAGCACTGAAACTGCCTTGGTCGCGCTGATTGATGATCTCTGGCGAGCCTGAGATGGGGGTCATTCCTCTATCTTGGTGCTACTTGACCTCTCAGCAGCTTTCGATACCATTGACCATGGTATCCTTCTGGGACGACTAAGGGAGTTGGGAGTGGGAGGCACCGTGTTACGGTGGTTCTCCTCCTATATCTCTGGTCGGTCACAGTCGGTGTTGGCAGGAGGACAGAGGTCGACCCCTAGACCCCTCGTTTGCGGGGTGCCTCAGGGCTCGGTCCTCTCTCCCCTCTTATTTAATATCTACATGAAACAGCTGGGTGAGATCATCCGACGATGCGGGGTGAGGTATCAGCAATATGCTCATGATACACAGTTGTACATCTCCATCCCGCGTCAGTTCAGTGCAGCGGTGGACGTGCTGTGTCGG
>QLTV01000601.1:6165030-6184059 GCA_003457575.1 Thermophis baileyi | reverse complement strand
CGGAAAGCGGTGAAGACCTGGCTCTTCCGGCAGGCTTGGGGCCGTTGATCTCGCTTCTGCAATTTGGCGAGATCCGGCCATGAAACGGTGTGTATGAGTTTTTAATTGTTTTTAAATGTTTTTATTATGTCTCTTTTTAATAGTTTTTTATATTTTAACAAGTTTTTTTATATTGTTGTAAGCTGCCCAGAGTCCCTCGGGAGTTGGGTGGCATAGAAGTACAAATAAACATAAACAAATAAACACAAGATTGATTTCCCACAAGCTATATTTTTTTCAGTTATATTGCACTGTTTATGGCATGTATGGGCCACAGAGAGCCCAAGAAGAAATCAATAGAGTTTTATCACTCTTTACTGTTTCAAGGATATGGTATGCATCAGTTTTATGTTGTTTTGTTTCTGAAATGTTCGGCATAAAATGTATATAATAATCTGTTAGGAAAAGTGGACAGATTTGATTATCTGTAGTTTATCAATGTATTTATATATTTTTCGTTCCAGAAAGACAAGAACACACTAAGGAAAGAGAACATGTTTTTGAAACAGGAAACTACCCTTACAAGCACAAAGAATATGTTTTATGAATGTGAAATAAATCGACTCAACAAGGTAGAATTCTTCTTGTTTTAGTATTTATATATCTATGTTAAAAATCATACTCGTGTATCTTTCTTATCCACTTGGTAATATTTCATTGTAGATTATGTGGATTATCATGCCTACACACAGACTAATCATGCTATTCTCATTCATGGTAAGAAAAAGAATAAAAAATATAAAGGAATAAGGAAAAAGAAACATAATTAAATCTAGCGGGACTGCACCTGCTGTACTTTTCTCCTGCCAACTCCCTGGTAAACCAGACAGATGAGCTAATTTTCTACCTTTTTGTAAGGCAAATTAACAGAATCTTGCAACTTTGAAGGAACAAACTTCTGATGCCAGTTTTGAATAATTAGACAGGGTCCTTCCTCTGACAGTTGAGATTGGGAGCTCCTCCTTCTCTTATCTGATTATTTCCTAGGCAGCATTTCTTCCTCTTGTTCCTCAAGATCATTTCCACAAACCATTACATCCAACTCATTATGCTCCAATGAACCAGGAAGCCATCTCTCTGATCTGCTTCTGAATATTATTTCATTTTTTTTAGGACTTAAACACCCATTTTGTATAGGTAATTGGTCTTGCACATTTCCATCAAGGTCATCTGCCTTACTCTCTATCTAGCATAGAATGCAGAAGCTATTTTAATATGTGAATCTTTTGGCATGAATAGCTAGAAGCCAATAGCTATCTGGATGTTACAGATATATAGCATTGCCAGTAAATAAATATATTTCCATCAGGAAGGCAGCAAAAACCAATGAATGTATTTTTTAAATTAAAATATGTTTCCTGCTTAACCTCTCACATATTTCCTGTGGAAATCTATTACTTAAAAAAGTGTTCTAAGCTTAAAGCTAAGAAACAGGGGTCAGAAAATTACCAAAAAAAGGAAGTTGTTAGATTTGGTTCACTACAAACTTGTAAAGATGTGTAGATGGAGAAACAAAATGAGATTTTAAGAAATCAAAAAGTATAATTAAAATTCTTATTTATAATCAAAGGTAGATCAGAAAGCTGAAAGAACAACACAATTGCCAACAATAGTTTAGTTTGTAGAAAATAAATACCACTAGTTTGTTTTGTGATTCTGTATTTGGGAGAAAAATGTTTATCTTTACATTTTTTTGTATTCAAATGTATTTGTGGATATTGCGCATGATTATGAGCCCTCAAATTTTTTTTATCTGAATGTTGAAATTTGTTTATAATTAATAGTGTGTTATAAACTATTAAAAACTAAAATAACTTATTTTAAAATTAAGAGCAAGAACTAGACCATCTGCCACAATGTGGTTTGACGGAGTTTACATATTGGGCTAAGATATAATCATCAGTTGGTTGGCATGCAGATAATATTAAACAAAGATGATACAAATGCCATTATAATTTAACATGTGAACCCAGGCAGTTACAAAGTTTTCTTAAGCAAAAAATTGTCTACATGCACTATCTCGTGTTCTCTGTTAAACTGAATTGACACACAATTGAAAGTGATAAAACAAACCAGCCAGCAAAAAAAAATTAGCAGGCAAAACACACCAAAGGCACAGAATGTTCCAGAGCTATGGGTAATAATACTATGAGTACGAAAGAATGGTATTTAGTTACTCATTTAAATCTATTATGTGGCAGCAGAACAGAGATAAAATTAGTATACCCAGATGATCTCTCCTCTTTTCTGCACTGTAAAAGAAACAATTTAGTGGAAACGGATGACATCTCCAACATTTAAATGGATACTAAATATTTTGGTTAGATAAATGTTTGTTTACAAGCAGTGGAAATCTGTGTAATAATGATTTCTGCAAGAATCTGAAATAGGTACTATAAAGTAAATAAGGTAACTAGTGTAGTAATAGTACAATTCTTGGTTTTTCCATTCGTTTACATCCTATAAAATCCCATCTCAGCTTCAGGTGTACATAATAAAGATTTAAAGTCATATTTTAAACAATAGCTCCATTAAATATAATTAGGCATTGAATTAGGAAATAGCAATAGTTTCTATTGAATATAATTCTACCTCCAAGAATATATATAGTCGAATTGTACAGTTGAAGCAGTATACTTATTTAAAATGGGAAGAAGGAGAAATGGAGTTGCAAAAATCAAACCAAAACCAGTTATTGAGATGAAATATTGAGGAGGAAAGATTAGATACCAAAAATTACCTAGTAGACATTTGTTATTGTTGAATTTGACTATAGCCATGATTTATTGTTGAATTTGATTATAGCAATGATTTAGAGTTTGGGATTTATTTAATAGCCTAATGGAAGAAAATATGAAGAAAGATATTGAAGCAATGGTTTTGTTCTTTTGTTCTTCTCCTTTTGTAGATTCTAGGGCCGTGATGGCGAACCTATGGCACGCATGCCACAGGTGGCACCTGGAGCCATATCTGAGGGCACGCGAGGCGTTGCCCTATGTCAGCTCAAGTGCGCACATTCTTATTTTGAAAGAAATGAAAGTAGATAATATTTGGATAAAATAGCGTCACATAAAGAATGCAAATCCATTGTCATTACTCTAAGACCTATAGTAATGACAATGGATTTGCATTCTTTATGTGACACTATTTTATCCTAATATTATCTAGTTTTGGTTTGATTTTTGCAATTCTATAAATTATCTATGTTAAGTCCTCGACTTACGACCGCACCAAGAAAAGCCAAGCCAGCTTTTTGCGCTTTCGCTAAGTCCTCGACTTACGACCCTGCCTAAAAGCCAAACCGGCTGCTTGCTGAAGCCTGATTGGTTAAAGGGCAAGCAGCTGGCTAGCGGGAAAATAAAGCATTCCTATTGGTTGACAGTTTGACAGCTCCACTATAAAAGGAGCTGTCAAAGTCTGGTTGCTGTTCTTTTGCTGAGTGGAAGCTTTGGTGCTGAAGTGGAGAAATAAAGGTTCCTGTTTAAATTCAAGCCTCGTCTTCGTTCTGTCAAGCCGGCAAATCTCTAATTTAACAATCTAGAGTCTAGGTGATTCTAACAAGTATAGAAGAAAAGTCACACCATATCTTGTATACATTAACTGTTAAAAAAATTAGTTGATGTTTGGATTTTGGATTAGTTGGGGGAACTATATATATGTCTCTTATTGTTCTTTGTTTGCCTTTTGCTTTTGGGAGTTAAGTCCCTTTTGGATATCTTGAAACATCAAAATGAATCCTCCCAGAGTTCTCATGTTGAGGCATTGGATAGGAATTGCAACCAAGAAGAGATGGGAATGCAAATCGAACTTCTCTGGGAACAGGTATGAGTGGACAGAATATAACTCTTTCCAACATTCAGTTATTACTGAAAATTGTGGAATTAGCAGCATCTATGGGGCTCAGAGGTTACCATGACTACAGGGTTAAAACCTGTACACACATTAAAAAGGGGCAGAACTCTGATTGTGTAACCATCCTTGGCTTTTTTCGTGTATTATTGCAAATGCCCTTATTGGAGACTGCTTGTTCAGAACGAATGTGGGGTTGTGTCACTCTGAAATATGAAAATATTTTCTTGTTGGAATGATAGACTAAACAAACTACAGGTAGTACTTGACTTACAACAGTGATTTAGTGACCATTCAAAATTACAATGGCACTGAAAAAAGTGACTTCTGATGTTTTTCACACTTACAACCAGGGGTGGGTTCCTCCCGGTTCGTACTGGATCGCCCGAACTGGTAGCGAGGCGCTGGTGACGTCATGATGGCGTCGTGGACCCGCCTTGGTCGGTGCCAGTCCGTGGACGCCGCCATTTTTTCCCGGGAATTTTTGGCGGCTTTTTTACATTTTGGGCTGTTTGTGCTCTGCTGCTGCTTTGGAAAGGGCCCTCCCACCCACCCCCGGGTTAAGGCTGTCCTTTATTCTTCGCTTGAAGCACAGCTGATCAGCTCCTCAGCTGTGTTTTGGGCAGATTATAGTGACTGAGCATGCGCGGACACAGAATTGCACTGGGGGAGCGCGCACGCGCGTAACCCTAAGCCATGCCCACAGAGTGGTAGTGGAAATTTTCAGAACCCACCCCTGCTTACAACCGTTACAGCATCCCCGTGGTCACATGATCAAAATTTGGAAGCTTGACAACTGGCTCATATTTGTGACAGTTGTAGTGTCCCGGGGTCATGTGATCACCTTTTGTGACTTTCTGACAAGCAAAGTCAATGGGGAAGCCAAATTCACTTAACAACCATGTTACTAACAGAATAACAGAGTAACAGAATTGGAAAGGACCTTGGAGGTCTTCTAGTCCAACCCAAGCAGGAAATCCTATACCCTTTCAGACAAATGGTTGTCTCCAATCTCTTCTGAAAAGCCTCCAGTTGGAGCACCCACAACTTATGGAAGCAAGTCATTACACTGATTTATTGTTCTGTCAGGATTTTTTCCCCCTTAATTTTAAGTTGGTTCTCTCCTTGACTAGTTTCCATTCATTGCTTCTTGTCCTGTCTTCAAGTGCTTTGGAGAATAGGTTGACTCCTCTTCTTTCTGGCAACATTTTAAATATTGGAACACTGCTATCATGTCACCCCTAATCCTAGTACTAACTTAACAACTGCAGTGATTCACTTAACATCTGTGGCAAGAAAGGTTGTAAAATGGGGCAAAACTCACTTTAACAAATATGTTATTTTGGGCTTAATTGTAACCATAAGTTGAGGACTACATGTATATGAGAAAAATGCATATTAGAGAATGCTTGTTGAAGAAATGAAGATGGAAAAATATTCTGTTTAATGCGTATGCACAGAAAAAGGTAATTACAAAGAATGTAATCAAACATCAGGGGATGCTAAGATTAAAATATCAGGAAATTGATTTTGATGTATTTTTTAAAAAAACTGTTGAAAGTGAATGAAAAGCACTAAAAAGGACTAAAGAGTAAAACTTCAAATAAAAATAATACAATTATTTGGGATAAAACTGATTTGAGGGACTGCTGCAAGGTATATTTTAGAGATTAGTATAGAAATGAGATGTGATCTTAAAACAAATGTGATAAAGTTAATTCATTAAAAGAAAATCATAGAAGCTGTGAGAATGTTGAAAAATAGTAGAGCTGAGGATGTAAATGCTACAACTGAAGAAATGTTAAAATGTGAATGTCGAACATGTTTGAAGATCTTTGTACTGAAAAAAGTTTGAAAGTCATTTTTGTTTTATATTTTTTATGTTTTTTGTCACTTTTTAACTTGTTCTGTTATTTCCCTCCCCATTTTCCCGTCATGTTACTTTGTTTTTTTATGTTTATGAAATATAATAAAAAAGATTTGTAAAAAAGATTTTTATGCGAACTCAGATATTTTGCATGTAAATATTTTTCTATATGACATTTATACCCTATAGACAGAAGTAAACAAATTTGCATTTTTGTGCCTCTTTTAATTAATAATGTGCCTATAGAGCTGTCACATTAAATAATGGCAATTGTAGGTTCAGATTTATGACGAAGACTTCAGAAAGGAAAGATCCGATAGAGACAGACTCAGTGAAGAGAAAGAACTTCTGCAAAAACTTAATGAGCAATCGCAGTCCCAGCTGAACAAATTAAAATCTCAGGTATGTCTCAAAACAAAAGTATCATTTCCAAAACACATACTTTATTCTTAGTTTTTCACTTCCAGTGTAACCCAAGAAATAACTGACATAATATTTTATATGAGATCCTCAGCTTGGATTAAATCATTCCAGACACAACTGCAGGGGGATAAGATACCACAAATGGTATTGCACCAGTATGATACAAGCTCTCTGCCTTTTTTGCATGCATCAGGACATTGCATACGTTTACAGAAGGGTGCCGTGACGGTACAACACTGCTTCTGTCTAAAGTTGTGATATCAGTAGAATGTAAAATATAATAAATACTTTTTCATATATAGTAAGTGAGATGACTTGTGATTAATACACTGTTTCCTTAAATATTCTGTAAATAACATAAAATGCTCTTTTTCCCTACCTCTTCTTTATGGATTCCAGAAGATAGAAAAAAAGCAAAACAAATAATAATGGCTCAATAATGTCTCCTATTGCAAGATTTACACTTTAAGCCCATGTTAAAATCTCTGGAAGTTAATGCAGCATACTCAAAAATAATTGTGTATAGGATCTCAACCACAAGAAACATGGTGAAAAAAATAATGCACCTGTATTTGGAGCCTAAATCTAAATGTGAGATCACCAGTGATTTTTTTCAGTAGAATTGTAACTATTTTACTAAATCTTTAGACCAGTTTTCCCAAAGTAATGCCTTCCAGATACATTGCATTCTCTGGCTGGGGGATTGTGAGATAGGAAGGTGAACATAACATAAAGCGGGTGAAGTCTGCCAAATCATTGCAGAATAGTAGCATTGTGCCAACAAAAAAAGTTATTATGTACCTATCTCTAAGTTCTTGGAATACCAGCTTCTACCTTGGTCAGGACCTGTCACTTCTGATCAGCCAGTTTGCAGTTCTCCTAAAGCAGGGGTGTCAAACTCAAGGCCCGTGAGCCGGATCCGGCCCGTGGGGTGCTTAGATCTGGCCTGCGGGGCCACCCTGGAAACAGCAAGGGACTGGCCCGCGGTGCCTCTGCCAGTGAAAACGGAGCTCTGTTTTCACTGGCAGAGGATTGCAGGAGGCCGTTGCAGCCGGAAACAGAGCTCGGGAACCCGTTTTCGCTGGCAGGCGTCCCCGACACAAGTGATGTCGAGTTGGCCATGCCCACCCTGGCCACACCCACCCCGGCCCCCCAAGGTCCAACACAACCTTGATGGAGCCCTCTATGAAATCGAATTTGACACCCCTGTTCTAAAGAAACGAAGGAATGAAAAAAATGACAATGGGTCATACTCAATAAAACAGTTCATAAATGCAAATGATTTATGCACTCTATAGTGTATAAGAGAAATGAGTTCAGTCAATTACACAGGATAATCTGTACCTAAGACATCCTTGACAGGAATTTGTTCAATAGTTTCTTGACAATCATTGATAAATGGAGGTTTGTATGACCCTTCTATTACATGCTATTATATTGTATTTAGAACATAAAACATGAATCACAGGGCTGGTAAGGCCCTCAGTAGTCTAATCCAACCTTCTGTTCAAGGCAGGATGGAGCCTTCTACCATCCCAGTCAAATGATTAATAGCTTTTCACCTTGTATTCAACCTAAGCTAGCCTGTTTAGTTTATTGAAATGACTGCTCTTGACTGAGAGCTTTATTCATAAGAAGCAATATATCTTTTATCAACATTACACAATTTCATTTATCAATGTCGGTTTTTTTAAAACTTTGGATTACAGTAAAAACAATCACATTTCTGAGATTAAACGATGCAGCAAAAGGACCACTAGAGGGCACAAGAGATCCTCCTGTCAACAATTCTGAAATTTGCTTTTAAATAACTGCCTGATCTTGGCAGATATTCCTTTTCATGAAGGCTTGTAGGTACACAACTAATACTTGCTTCCTTATTGGATGCAGGTCCCTGTTACTCTGAAACCCAGCAAGGTACTGACAAATGCATATTTAGACAAGGCTGTAAGGCTTCTTCATTTTTTAATGTGTAATAACTAAATGCCATCTTCATGCAATATTTAATAGTTTTTCTTACTGATGAACTTCTTTCTTTATAGCTGCATATTATATAGTATATATTTTTACTTCATTGGTTGAATTTCTCTTCTTCACAGATTAAACACTATCAGACAGAAAATGAACTTCTTGAAAAGCAAGTAAAACAACAGGTTTGTGTTTTTCGCTTTAGATTTATTTAGCGACTCCTAAACTTGCAGACTATAATTTTAACATAATTACTAGATTAAGCTAAAATTGACCAATATTCAGCTTTATAGTTACTGCAACTTAATGAGCTAAAGTTTTTTTTAATTCATTATCATTCTTCATATAATTCAATATTTTTGTAATGCACTATAATAAAAATAATTGGCTGGCATACATACCTGTTTATTGGTTAAAGCAATATAAAAATTAAAAATGCAACCCCAATAGTATATCCATAATTATAATATAATACATTTAGAAAATTAAAGTCATAACCAAATTTAAGCTTTTTAAAGTTAAATCAACACTTGAGCTGAGATATTCTAGGAAGTACTTTGCAACCTTATTTTAGGCTAATATACTTTTTGAAAATTATTCCCAAAAACAACACCAATAATCAGAGTATAGATACCTGAACTTGTATAGTATATTATCTATACTCTGATAATTGGGGTAAGCTATAAGCAAGTTAAGGGACCCCCCACCCCCAGGTTAGGACAATGTGGATCTTTAAAAAATCTTACTTTTTATTAATGTGTATTTTTAAGTGTTTTTGAAAATAGTTTGTATTGAACCAAAAACAATGAGCCATGAATATAAGAAATGCAAGCGTGTCATGTTTTTCCAAGAAAAATAATTGTTCCTATCAATTTTGTTTTATGTCCATTTTTATATAGGCCCAAGATTTCCAAGCACTTACAGAAAAATATTTCTGCCTGCAGCAGTTGTTTGTTCCTTCTTGTCTTAATTGTGGGAATTGTGGCCTCCTTCAGCCATCCTGTGAACCTCGAATAACATTGGGGTCATGTGTGCTAACAGAAAACAGCAGCAGCCCCTGTAAGCTGAGATTCTGTCAGCAAAAAGACTCAGAGACCAACATTTTACAACCAGATTGTGCAAGTGTTCTGTGAGAATTTAGTAACGTTAAAAATACGCAACTCTACCAGCAGTTTAATTTTATTTCCAAATACCATATTTCTTTCTTAGCTATCATTTCATTATATCCTCTTCCATCGCTGACCTGATCACTTTGCTTTCTTCTGGGAATTTGATGAGTTTATTATGTAACAAGTAATGGACTCATTTCTATTATCTGCATTTCCTGCATGTCAATTCTAAAAGGCAAAAGAAAAATCATTTTATTCTTATTTTTTTCTCTTTTACAGCTGTACTTCTGTATCATTATCATTTTAAAAAGTAAGTTCAGATTATTAAAAAGATGCATGCTTATTTTTCTCTATCTACAGATATATGTTATCTGTCTCTTCAATTAGAAATATATAATGTCCACTTTGAAATTATTTTATGCATATTAATTTTGTAAACAGCTGTACATTTATATATAGTAGCATAAATAAATTGTAGATAAAATATTTTTAATTTGAAGTTATAGCAGAATTTAATTTATTTTACTACATTTAGTTAATTTTATGCAACCCTTTGTAAAAGAGATTCCCAAGGTGTATACATTCCTTTAGCCTTGACACAAAAAACACAATGAGCAGGAAAATAGCAAATAGATAGACCACAGTAGCTAAAGCTGCAAAAGCAAACATGAGAAGCTAAAGTCATTATCAAGCTTAAGAATACTTGAGATAAAGTACAGTCAGGTATTAAGGAAAGGGTAAATGTATGTAATGTATGTATGTGTCAATATCAAGGCAGCATGAAATGTTCTGGTCTATTTCTGATCTTTGTCTTGTCTCTATTACTTATTTCTCAAGTCAATGCAATCACGTGACTTCTTTGCAGGAATGAGTGGCAAAACCTAATAAATTTCATTTCATCTTGACCCTACTTGTCAGAATAAAGGGGGAAATACCAATTTAACATCAGTACAGCAAAGGATAATATACTGTAAGTCTGTGTTGTTCATTTAGGGACATTTCCCCAAATGCATTGCTTAGGATATAATTGTGCCACAAGAGTAAATAGATTTTTTAAAAAATTTCTTATATATTTATAACAAAATAAAAATGTGTACACACACACATATACACACACACACACACTACAGGCTTCTCAACCTCAGCAACTTTAAGACTTGTGGGCCAGTCCCAGAATTCCCCAGCCAACATTCTGGCTGGGAATTCTGGAAGTCCACATATTCTGAAATTGCTAAGGTTGAGAAACACTGATATAATATAAACCAAATTTGATAATTAAATGTAATAATTTTGTTATTATTTTTCTAACATGAATTTGGGAGAAAATGGTTTCCACTAATGTTTTTAAAGTGAAGTTACCAGTAATTAAATGTGGCCTTTATCCTACAGCTTTCACAATCTGGATTTTGAGCTGTGTAATATATTCTAAACAATTTTTGTCTTTTTTTGAGAAGAGAGTTTCAAGGGTGGAATTGTTTGCTGATTGGCTGTTTTGTATTTTTTTCTGAAGTCCTTATGATCATTTTCTTATACAATCAAAGCAGCTCTAACATGTATTTTTTTAAAAATCTGCCAAGCAATTTATCATCAAACATAAAAAGTGTTAAAAGAGCTTCAGGCTTAGCGTATGGAATACAGTACAGTTACTTCATTAAATTTTGACTTTCTACGTGCCTCTTTTGTATCTCACATTTACTATTTACTTTTTGGTTATCCATGAAAACTTTTGTTTAGTCTGAATGCAAGTCCTGGCTCTTTATTCTTTGGAATAGTTTCAAGACCCTAATTGTGAAAATGATGTTACTTGTTGTAATGTAGTGTTTGCACATTAGTGTTTGGTTTCTTTGAATATTCAGTAGTTCGACATAGCATTTCATTAAAAACCATTTATACTTTTGGTTGCATATTTATACCTCCACATCCTCGTTTTATTTATACTTTTTTATCCTTCTCTGCTAAAATAGGTATACTGGGAAATTTATCCCAGTACTTGCTTATAATTTTACAGTCTACAATAACAAAAGGGAGTGAGGGAGAATGGAAAGGAAAGGGGGAAAAAATCAAATTGCATTATCATTGACCAGCTAGAAATTGTTCATTTTGACTGAGCTGTTATTACCCTAGAGCTAATGGAATGGCTTGCTATTTCCCTCTTTTAGATGGAAGGCAAAATAGCCTTCAGTTATTTGCCTCTAAAGTAAATCAGGGGATATACAGTATATCTTTCTCATCTCAACTGTCTAGATCGGTGTTTCTCAACCTTAGCAACACTAATGTGTATGTAGGTCAACTTCCAGAATTCCCCAGGATAAAGTTGCCAAGGTTGAGAAAAATTGATCCAGTGGGCTGTTAAACTGTAGAAAGTTATTTTTTATTTCAATGTGAAAATATTGAGATAAATAGATATTAGTTGAAGTTCTTATATAAATTGCCTAGCTGAGGATATGACACCATAATTCTACTCAGTTCAGCATTTTTTCCATTTAGGCACAACATCTAGAAACAGGCTGGATTAGACCAGCCTGAAATCCTACTTTTTCCTGATGAAACTAACAGTAAGGACAATTAATCAGTGGAACAGCTTGCCTGCAGAAATCATGGGCACTCCATCACTGGATGTTTTTAAGAAGAGCCTAGTCAGTCACTTATCTAAAATGGTATAGGTTCTCTTCCTTGAGCAGGGGCTGGACTAGAAGACCTCTAAAGTCCCTACCAGCTCTATTCTATTCTATTCTATTCTATTCTATTCTATTCTATTCTATTCTATTCTATTCTATTCTATTCTATTCTATTCTATTCTATTCTATTCTATTCTATTCTATTCTATTCTATTCTACATCAATAAACATCATATTAATACTGTAATCTTTATTATTCCAGTTCATTCACCTGAAAAACAGTAGATAGAGAATAGACAAGTAGAATGCAGATGTTTCTCTATGACCATGGGTTGGCTCTAATTGGGAGCGGGAATGTATGTTTTCCTTGCTAAAGATCCTTGGTTGTGACTATTGCATTTTTAGGTAGAGCTAAAAAGACATATATCTAAACTTGAGCGTTACACCAGGTTATATAGAGTGTACTAAAAATCAGACTCCACAGGCCGATCCCAATTTTTTATTAGTTCATTTTTTACCTGAGGGGGGGGAACTTTACTGTAATTAGGAATATTCAGAGGTCATGTGTTAAACAATTAGGAAGTGTTTAAAAGAAAATGACAACCAATTCAAATATTTAATTTAGAGTAATTTATGCAATCAATTAGTTATAAGACCTGGCTTTTCAGCACCCTTTAAATACAACAATGACTCAAATAGATCTTGATAGCCAGAACATACAAAAGCTGTCCTAAAGCATTTCTCAAGGAACAGTTATGAGAAGATAAGCAGATGGACAGCTGGGTCATCAGGTGTTTAGATTAGATTACTTTTTCTGTTACAGTGCATGTGCATCACGAGACAGTTATGAATGCTCTTCATGCTGTCATAGTTATAATTTGTGGGTGGCCCTTAAAGGAAATCTGCTATTGGGTTGATAGCTGGTTGAGTAATGTGGATCAGACATAGTTTTTCCTCAAAGGAAAGATAATCCCTGGGCAAATATAGTTTTAATGAAATATAGTTTTAATGAATTGTCACATATTAAACCAGTGTTTCCCAAACTTTTCCTTTATTACCCAAATTGCTTATCAGAAAGTCCTTCTTTAAATGTCTGTGCTGTGATTGGTTAATAGTTTCATGTGTTGTTACCCAAAGAAAAATCTCCTTTACTTAATTTTGAGTAATTTACCTAGGTTTGGGAAGTACTGCATTATACAAATTCCATCCTTTTCTTGAATAAAAATCAAGTACAGGAAGCTTTGAATATAAGTCATTTGGCTTAGTGATAATCTCTTTGTGGTTGACAAATTTTCCAGGAAATAATTTTGTCACTGGGATCATTCTCAAGCTTCTTCCTTTTAAGGTAGTTTTCTACAGAAAGTCTAGCATTAAGTTTTTTGTCATATTTGCATCTATCCAGGAACCATTGAATACAAATCAATCTTTATACAGTCCCAGATTGGTATATACCTTTAAACCAAGGACAAGGACTGTGAATTTCAGCTGTCTTAGACAATGAGGCCAATTTTAATCATAACAATAAGTTTTGAAACAGGTAATACAGCACATACTATTTAGAATATAATGAAAAATACTTTTCTGGGAAAACTAATGTATTAGTTTGTAGATGAAGAGTACTTGAAAATTTGGTTAACATTTGTTTGTTTATAAAGGTAAAAGATTGCCCTCGCACATATGTGCTAGTCGTTCCTGACTCTAGGGGGCAGTGCTCATCTCCGTTTCAAAGCCAAAGAACTAGCACTGTCCGAAGACATCTCCGTGGTCATGTGGCCGGCATGACTAAACGCCGAAGGCGCACGGAACACTGTTACCTTCCCACCAAAGTGGTCCCTATTTTTCTACTTGCATTTTTACATGCTTTCGAACTGCTAGGTTGGCAGAAGCTGGGACAAGTAATGGGAGCTCACTCCATTATGCGGTGCTAGGGATTCAAATCTCCGAACTGCTGACCTTTCTGATCGACAAGCTCAGCGTCTTAGCCACTGAGCCACTGCGTCCCTTTGTTTGTTTATAGCCTTTGTTAAATAGGAGTATCATTTTGTACCTATCCAAAAGTGCATTGAGTTCTTTACTCTTGAAGAAAGCATAAAAGCATAGGTCCTCCTATGGAAACTGTGAGCACCAATATGCTCACTAACAAATTCTTTAGTGCTTACCAGTTTCTACTTCCAGAATCATTTTAAGAGTTTAATATGGGAAATTGATATGTTGCAATGTAAATTAATTGCCTCTGCATCAGCCTTATTTCTAAGACTGTGTTCTGACCCAGCTCCCCAAACACGACAAACCCTCTGAAGTTAACTGAAAGATTCCTTTATTAGGAGCGCCAGCAGCCCCGGCAAAAGGTTTCTTTCTCACCGCATCCTTGCTAGGGAGATGAATAGTTGTCTGCCACATCTATTCATCCCGGCCCCCCCCCCCTTTTATCCCCAGAGCTAGGATGGGGCTTCGCTAGCAGCGGTGGCTCTTCCTTCCCAAGAATCAACCCATGGATTTCCACTGCTCTCCTCTCCTCTGCCTTCTGTGCATCTGCGTGTCAGACACTGGACCCAGCTGTTCTTCCTCTTCCTCATCAGCCACCTCCAGACCTGGGGGCTGCTGACTCTCCATCTGAGGGATGACAGATGGCCCAGGCTCCACCTCTGTCTCTCTATCTGCCAACTCCATTCCCTCTTCCCCCTCGGAGATCTCAGGTTGCCTTGATAATGACCCTGACTCCCACATCTCCTCCTCCTCTGATTCGGCTGCTGGAGGGGCCGGCGGCCGACAGGCCACAACAGACTGTCTACACAGTCCATAAACTTCCTTAAAATAAAATAAAATTTAAAAATAGATGGCTGCATCCCAATACTTCAGTATGAATGTTGTAAGGAAGCATGATAAGAGACACTCTGAAAGGGTAGGGTTACTTCTAATGTGTGTACTGTGGCTGATAACTCCTATAACTGCCATTTTGTGACAGCACCAATAAAATGGATTCTGTTGGAACAATTAATCGGTGGAACAACTTTCCTCCAGAAGCTGTGGATGATCCAACACTGGAAAGTTTTAAGAAAAGATTGGACAACCATTTGTCTGAAATTGTTTAGGTTTTCCTGCCTGAGCAGGCGGTTGGACTAGAAGACTTCCAAGATCCCTTCCAACTCTGTTATTTTGTTGTTCTGAAAATTCAAAATATATCTATGCCTCCCATTCCATTGCCTTTTAACATTTTATTTCAGTGTTCCAATTAAGATCTGAAATAAATACCTTAACTGAAATACTGCATGATTTTGCAAAACCTGTATTTTTTCTTTTTCTTTTTTTTTAAAATGTACTCAAATCCTAACTTACTGCCATCAGACATTAGAATTCCATCTCTGAGGTCAATGCATTTTAAAATAATTGTAACAAATGTAATCAAGTTCCCTTTGGAACATCTTCACCTCTCAAATTGATGCATACTGGGTTTCTCTTAGCCTCTTCAGCTGACATTGACAGTCATTAGAGATCTGTTTATGGTGCATTCCATTTTGCCATGTCTTCTTCTGTTCCTTTTCAAGATTCATAAAATTCTCAGAAATCTGATTTGCTAACATTAATAAAGTTTGTTTTGATTTAGGAGGTTTCATCAAAAAGACAGGAATAGAAAGAAAAACAGCTGAAGAATTTAAACCAGAAGAATTAACTCATCAAAATAAAAGGGAGCAATTTAGGAGTAAACTACTTTGATATGACTAATGAAAAGTCTCACAATATAATTATATTTACTATTTATACTAGTCTTTTGTTTGAAGTGCCTATGAAGTCCACGTTGCTGTAATAATGTTTTATTGTTCTGCCCAGCCAGACTATCAATGGTATGTTCCTGACTGGTTTCCGCTAGATGTGCACCACAAGGAAAATGGTAAGGCAGCAGCAAACACATATTTTAAGTATTTTCTTTTAATAGGTCTTTTTCTGAGGGGGAGGGTGATAGCTAATAAACTTTCATAAGCACTCAATGATGTGTATACAGCTCTATTTTGTAAAGCTACAATGCATACATGTGGCTAAGACTATATATTCTAAATATGATACAGCTGTCAGGCTTTTTATTTTAAAAATATGTTATACATTAAAGAATTGTGTAAATAATGATACCCACAGAGAAGAAATGGTCATATAACTATTTTAATCTGAACAGCGTATCTCTTGACTGATCTAAAGGTAGATGGTGTATCTTTGATTTGTAAGGAAAATAGCCAACTTGTGTTTGCATACTAGAGGGAAATTCATTGCAGCTATCAATCAGAATAGGGCTGGAAGGGACCTTGGAGGTTTTCTAGTCCAACCCCCTGCTCAAGTAGGAGATCCTACCGTATACTATTTCAGATAGGTTGTCCAATCTCTTCTTAAAAACCTCCAGTGATGAAGCACCTACAACTTCTGAAGACAAGCTGTTCCACTGCTTAATTGTCCCACTGTTAGGAAGTTTTTCCTTAATTCCAGGTTGCTTCTCTCCTTGATTAGTTCCATCCATTGTTTCTTACCTTTCCTTCTGGTGCTTTGGAAAATAAGTTGACCCCCTCTTCTTTGTGGCAACCCCTCAAATACTGGAATACTGCTATTATGTCACCCCTAGTCCTTTGCTCAATTCCTGCAAACGAGCCAAAGGAAATGTGGCCAGACACTTTCTATGACTGCAAGATTGATTGAAGTGATATCATCCATCACTTCTATAATGTACTTTTTTAGTTTTATGCCAAAAAGGGTGAAAGGCAATATACTACAGTTATCCAACGGGATGTATTTCTTTTCTCCATCAAAATAATAGCCTTTTAATTTGGAGGTTGTCTTATGTTCATCAATAAGAGTAGAAGAAGCTGGAAAAATTTCTAGCTGGAAGAAGCTGGAAAAATGAAGGAATGAATGCTGCAAAACATGAATGCCTTTGAAATTAGCCTGGATAAATTGTTGCTTGGATAAAAGTCTGTAGAGATTCTCAGTCCCCAGGTCTTGGTTGTCCCAAAGGTGCTTTTTTCAGGAGGCAACTGGACTTCCTTGTTTTTCTTTGAAGACGTTTTGCTTCTCATCCAAGAAGGTTCTTCAGCTCTGACAGGATAGTGGAAGGATTTATACTCCTTGCAGATGACCAGCTGTCTGCAAGGAATATAAATCCTTCCATTCCCCACTATCCTGTCAGAGCTAAAGAAGATTCTTGGATGAGAAGTGAAACATTTTCAAAGAAAAAACAAGGAAGTCCAGTTGCCTCCTGAAAAAAACACCTATGGGACAATGTTGCTTGGATTGGTGATTTGTCTGGTGAATTTAATCCTTTTTGTATCACCTAGAGTTGCCCTTTTCTCTCCCCCGCCTGTTTTGTTACTATTTTCCCTCATCTTACTTTCCTTAGTGTCCTTTCTTTCTTTTTCTTTTTCTTCCATTGCAAGCATCTTTTAGTTTACTCTGGACCTCATATTTCCTTTCCTGATTTATGTTTTGCTGTTATATTTCCTTTCCTTATTTATGTTTTGCTGTTTCTGAAAGAAGAAAGAAAAGCCATGTGTGTGTGTGTGTGTGTGTGTTCTTGAGAATTTATATTTGCATTTTAAAGTGCTCTCTGTCTGTGAGACAGTGAAGATACATATATAGTAAATAGTTTGTAAAACGGAACCTTATTTTGTAAGAAATCAATTTTTAATTCACATTTAAATATATTAAATTCAATTAATATATTTTTTTGTCCTTCTCTATTGTGGAAGTTTAGGTTCTGAAAGTATAGATATAGTAACTATACACACACACACTCATCTATGCACATACATACACAAACCAGTCTAATACACATTGCTGTATGAATATGTCACAGGCACACATTTATGGCGGATGAAAATCTATGGGATTTGTTTTAGCTTGTGTTGGCAACCCTAGGTTGATACAATGGTGGCCTTTGCAAAAGATATTCATCAAGCTTTTATTTAGGAATGTCGATCATCTTAAATTCAGAGTCAACTTTATTTAAAGTAAATGCAGTGAAATGGGTCTCATAGCAAGAAGAATTGGCGGCAGGTGGACCAAGACAGTCATAGAAAGGATCTCACTTGATAAAAAATGTCCACAAAAGAGACCTAAAACAAAATGGATCAACTATATCAGCAAGTATTGTGGGCCCAATTGCCAAAAGAAAGTTCAGGACCATATTGGTTGGAAACATGCGGAAGAGGCCTTCGTCCTGCAGCAGATAGACAATGACTAAATTGATGACGACGACGATGACAACGATGTTGATGATGACGACGACAGTGATTATTTGATCTCATGCTTTGCTTATCTTTCTGTATTATCTAAAGATGCATTGTCTGAAAGCTATCTTTGGAGCCAAACAGGACTTCTTTCTCTAATTTCATCACATTCCTAACATTGTTTTCAGTTCCTATACCAGCATTAATGTTGGTAGGTATAATGTCTTTTTCCCCTTTCTTTTTAACTTAATGTATTTTTGTGGATAGAAAAGATGGTAAATTACAAGTGGAATACAGTAACATCTGGCCCCTATAACATTCCCTGAATAAAGCAGATTACATGCTAAAAGCTTTATCTGGCAAAGCAACCTCAGCATATCATATTCAAATTGTTGTTTCAGATGCCCACTTTGCTGTTCATAAAACTTCTTTAGAGGCAATGAATTGTTTAGTCATAAGATTGTCTGTTAACTCTTTGTATGAAAGCTCTGTGTCTCTTTAGAAGTATTTAATAACTTGGATGTATATGGCTTTAGTATTGCTGAACCAACTAACAGGAAAGTCCCAGCTGGCTAGCTCCACATACTTGAAGCCCTTCAAGTGCTTAAAAAGTTGAAGTTTCATATAATTGTGAGCCAACTGTCCACAAAGAACAAAAACATTTGCAGAGAAAGTCAGTCTGGCTCCAAAGTCTTGGAAAGAGTTGCTGGAGAGTAGATGAAAGTTTTGCTTTGTTTACTATTTATTGGGTAAGATATGAAAAGAAATTCTGAACTGCCTATTTGAATGGGGATTATTATTTCATATATTCAGAAAAAGACTCTAAGGTAACAAAAAGGTATGCTAGAATTTTTTATCTGGAAAAAACATCAAGATTCAACTAGCTTACATATGGTTCTAACACAGTGGTTCTCAACCTTTCTAATGCCGCGACCCCCCTGTGACCCCTG
>QLTV01000601.1:6124178-6160187 GCA_003457575.1 Thermophis baileyi | reverse complement strand
TCATAGTTGGCTTTTTTAAAGTTATAATTGGTTATCCTATTATTATGTTGATTTGTATAAGGACGTATATTAAGACAAAAGTCGATCATGCTGTGGTCGCTGTTGGAAAAGGGTTCTTTTATTTGTAGTCCATAAATTGAGTGTAGACTGTTGCAGAAGATGAGATCGAGGCAATTGTTGAGTCTAGTGTTGTTTGTTACTAGTTGATCTAGTCCTAGATTAGTAATAGCATTGTATAGGGTTGAATGTATGGGTTCAGTTGTACATTCAGTTAGTGTATAAGGACGTATATTAAGACAAAAGTCGATCATGCTGTGGTCGCTGTTGGAAAAGGGTTCTTTTATTTGTAGTCCATAAATTGAGTGTAGACTGTTGCAGAAGATGAGATCGAGGCAATTGTTGAGTCTAGTGTTGTTTGTTACTAGTTGATCTAGTCCTAGATTAGTAATAGCATTGTATAGGGTTGAATGTATGGGTTCAGTTGTACATTCATTTAGTGTCCAGTTAATATGAGGTAGGTTGAGATCACCAAGAAAAATAAGAGGGTGTGGGTAGGAGGCTGCCCACGTTAGTAGTGAGGTTAACTTGTTGCTCTGTCATAAAGAGAAACTCAGCTTTAACCTAATGGCTGTAATGTAGGGTCAGGCCCCTGATCCCTACTTCCAGATAGTTTTTCCTAATAATTGCTAAGACCTGAATGATTTCTCTGGCAATTGTAAATTTATCTCAAAGGAAATTGAATCTGTCTTTTGCTGTGTCATTCTCAACCCTGCATGCCTAAAGGAAAATTCAATATCTTTATTGCTAAATATACTATTCATATTCAACTGGGATTTTGTGATTCAGACTCATTTCAGACATTATTTTTAGCCTAATGTCTGAATATTGTTGTAGAGGAAATTTGTCAGGGGTTGGGACATGGATATGGTCAGATAAAAGTGTAAGACAGCATAGCTACCAGTGAATGTGCCTTGTCTCCTTAAATACACTTATACACAATAGCTGGGGAGAAAAAAGAGATCAACTGGTGGAATGTAAAAAGAATGGTCCAGAACAGAGGTGCACAATCTGTGGGGTGTTGGCTGTAACTCAATTTTCATAAGAAACTGCTGCAAAATTTTAGTACCATGTCACATAGTGCATAACTTTTTTCTACCTTCTGCCTCATCGTATAAATGCTACCTCCACATGAAATCCAAAGTTGATATAGCATTACATGCAGAGGTGGGTTCCTGCCGGTTTAGACCTGTTCTTTAGAACCGGTAGTAACTTGGCGGCCTGGGTCGCTAGAACTCGCAGCGACCCAGGCCTGCCACGCCCCCAAACTGGTTCTTTCGGTGGCGCCATAGGCGCCGCCATTTTGTTTTTGCTTCTGCGCATGCACAGCAGCTTTTTTTAAGCACTGCACATGTGTGAAGCGCGTGCGGCGCGGCACTGAGCAAACCGGCAGTGCAGAAAAGAAGAACCCACCCCTGATTAAAGGTAGTCTTCACTTAGCAACTACAGTCAGGACTGGCAATTCAGTCATTAAATGATGCAGTTCCTAAGCAAAAAAATCACATGGCCATGACTGGGCTTATAACTTTATTTCCCTTTTGGTTGTTAAGCAAAGCAATGTGGTTGTTGTCAAATCACATAGCCGCAACAGATTTTACTCCTGCTTTCCATACTGTACAACATTAACTGCTGGTTACAAGTGAAAATATGCACCAGTTGTGAAATACATGAATGACAATCACATGACTGAGTGACATTGTGATGGTTGTAAATGTACACTGGGCAAATGGCAATCGCATGACTGCAGGGTGCAGCAATGGTTGTGAAGATTGGATACAAGCTTACTTTTTATTTAGCATTGTTATAACTTTGAACAGCTGCTGCACAAGCAATTAGTAAGTATTGAAAATTGTGCTTAGGATCAGAGTTGTAGCCTATTGTGGTGATATATTTTTGCCACTGTCAACAGTACTATAAAATGAAAAGCTTCTTTTGGGAGGGTATATAATTCAGATTCAAAATTTTGATTATAAGAACAAAAGGATGAAAGATGCAAACCTCTTTTGTAAATCCAATAGGAAAAATTTGTCCAGGTCACTCTCTTGGTTTATCTTTTATATTTTCCATTAGAATTTTAAAACATCAGGCAATTTCTGTTGTGCAGTCAGTAAAATACCCTTCTGCAAGTCATTCTTTCAATCTGTCAGTTGTAAATCTACTTTTGATATCATCGCTACCTTGTCAGATAAAATCTGCTCTACATCTGTTTTCCCCCACCCCAATAACATCCTCATACATGGTCTATCCATAGAGGGAGATTGCTGACATTACTGTTATTGCAAATGCAACAAAAATGAAATGCAATCCTAGCCTGCATCAACAGAAATATCATGTTAAGTTCAAAAGAGATTATTGATGCTGTCTGTTGTTTATTTTTCAGACCACATTTAGAATATTGTGCCTAGTTCTGGGCATGGCATTTTATGAAAAATTTTGACAAACTGGAGTGCATCCAGAGAAGAGTGACTAAGAAAATAAACAAAATGGGGAGAAAAACATGCAAGAATTGATTGCTCACTGTTTATAAAATCTTCTTTCTGGTATCATTCATACAAAGAGTTATTCATTTCTTATTTAGCCTGTGACTATACTTGAAAGAGATCAGCAGTTTGCCTAATTATTGCAAATGTCCTTCCAAATGTGGTGCAGGGAGAGTTAAAGTCCCTTCCTAGTTCCAGGATGCCTGGAAAACCCATAATGCAGCTATCATCCTGAAGCTAAATAGCTTTTGCTGTGATCAGTGCTTTAGATGGGAGGTTACCTGGATTCCATGGAGGAGTTCTCATCATCAATTACATCAAGGGAAAAAGGAGTCTGAACAAGTAAAAACCAAAAGGAATTATTTCAGTGGGAAAGAAAGCTTTCCAAATAAATATCCTGCCTGATTCTAGCATTACTTTTTTTTGGCAAAATAAACTCACTATAGGTACAATTCCCAGAGCCACAAAACAAATGAATCAAAACAATGTAAAATTATCTTCCAGTGAGAAATAAATAATAAAAACAGGACTACTTTTAGACATAGTGTTAGCTTCTTAGTATTATGAAGTTACATATATCTGTATATGTATTTGATGTTTTACATCTTACATATGGTACTGTACATTAAAATACAATGCTGTATTATTTTTATCCTTAACTTTAAATTAAGCAATAGCTTTTTTGAGATTGAAGATATATGGTTTTTAGAATAATTTCTAAGGGTACATCATGCTTAATTTGAACAGTAACATGATCTCAAATGTATTTGTTTCCTGATTTATAATACATGTTCAAAGTGATCATAAAGAGGCCTAAATATAGTGATTATCTGATGTGAGGGACAGGATGCATTGGGAATATAACTAAGTATCTTGTAGTATCTTTGTCTATCTCTTTTTGCACTGTGCTTGCATATGGCATTCATAATAATAGGACTAGTAATATACTTTAAATTCCCAGATGTTAACAGGCTGTATTTCTCCTTTTCCATTGGCTTCATGAAGCATTTATTTAACATATGGGAAATCTTGGCCTTCTCATTCATTATCTGGAAGAGGGACATGACATTAGTTCCATGCTATTTGTTCACTAATATAGATGCCACAGTCTTGAAAGAGATGAAATTTGGATGTGAATCTCTTCACCTTTTTGATGAAATAGGTGCAAATTGTTCTTTAATGCAATCTTCTTTTCTTTTTGGTTCTCTCATCTATTTTTAACTTTGCTAATCATACATGCCCTCAGCAGGGGTGGGTTCCAACTTAACTCGCTGCCGGTTTGCTCCCTCCCGCACCACGTGGCTGCGTCTTATGGGTGCGCGTGTGCTTTGCACGCGCGCATGCGCAGTAACAAAAAATCTGATTTTTTAAAAAAAAAAAGCCGAAAAAAAGATGGCGACCGCATACACAGTCAGCTTCTGCGCATGCTCAGAAGGGAATTTTTTTTTTAAAAAATAATAATAAAAAAAATCAAATTTTTTTAAAAAAAAGATGGCGGCCCCCACAGACCGGCACCGACTGATCCGGTTCGGTGACGTCATCGTGATGTCACCAGCGGGCCGCTACCGGTTCAGGCGAACCAGTCCGAACCGGGAGGAACCCATCCCTGCCCTCAGCTGATGAGAAATGGACATAACAGTATGTCCAATTCTAATATTGCAGACATGATTTTAATTGTGAATGCCAATCAATTCAATGACACCAGTTTCCTAAACATCTAAGGAAACTGTTTTGTTATAGCCTAATACCAGCGTTCCTCCTTATCACTTGTTTTATATAAACCTGAATCAGAGGTGGGTTCCTACCGGTTCGGGCCGGCTCTATAGAACTGTTAGTAATGTGGCAGCCTGGGTCGCTAGAACTGGCAGCGACCCAGGCCTGCCACACCCCCGAGCTGGTTCTCTTAGCGGCACCATAGGCTCCGCCATCTTTTTTTTTTGCTTCTGCGCATGCATAGAAGCTGTTATTTTGTACTGCGCATGCGTGCACGCACCCACGACCCGCCTGTGCAGCGTGTCCCTGAACGAACCGGCAGCAAGAAGATCCGGAACCCATCCCTGACCTGAATGAACTGAGTCCTGCTCCCCTCCATATTTCTAGTGAAGGGAAGGTTACAAATGGAAATAATATGCAAATAAATGATATCAGACATTTTGAGGTCAAGGGGGAAATGTATGTAGTGCCTTAATCTTCATTTGATTATCTGAGCTTGCATTGCTAAACCTTTGATCCAACTTTAGCAACATTTTTGTTAAGTAGGATTTACTTTTGGCATGAGATGTACAGTCTTAAAAATAAAAGGAATTTGAGTATTTATCTTATTTACTTTATCCCAATAAAGGATGCTGTAGTATATACCGTAACTTACATTTTTTGTATATTTGTATTAACTAAGAAAGTTGCATCACTACTTCAGCTGAAAAGAATTCATTTAATAGAATATACATTTTGAATTGTTTGCATAAGATTTATACAACTATTTATTATAAAACATCTGCAAGGCTTTGGAGAATGCCCAGAAATGATAAAAGTAGGAAGGTAATACATAGTCCTCATTTTGAAGCTGAAGGGCATTGGAAAAATTGTGGAGAACAATAGCTTGCCTTTTGCGAGTGTATCCTTGCTAACAATAGTGATTATTCCAACAGAGCAGCCTGTATATAAAGAGATGGGGATTATCAGGATTTTGCAGTTCTGCCTGAAATTTTCCCCTGGCCCTCCACTGCCACCTAGGGCCAAAATTTCTAAAGCTCTTTGGAGCAATTAGAGAGGATATAAACAAAAATTACAACACATTGAAAATAATTTGTAAGAAGCTTTGGATCCTATTTTGAAATCAGAGGGGAGGAAAGCACATTATAATTAAAAATGTCATTCCTCCAATTAGATAATTAAAATAAAGTTTTAAAACACATTCATCAATCTATTTTTACATAG
This sequence comes from Thermophis baileyi, assembly GCA_003457575.1. Taxonomy (NCBI): domain Eukaryota; kingdom Metazoa; phylum Chordata; class Lepidosauria; order Squamata; family Dipsadidae; genus Thermophis; species Thermophis baileyi. Next base: position 6,154,713 of record QLTV01000601.1, on the reverse strand, counting down.
AAACCATCAGAGAGTTTTGTAAGCAAATCCTCTTGGTGGTTGATGCAAATATTTGTATTGGAAGTACGTTCCAAATACATTCTAAATAAGCCTACTAAAATGTGAAAAAAAAATTCATTCCAAGTTATAAAATGGTTTCTATAGTCTATTCAATTATATATTATATTAAATGGTAGTATCTAATTTAATTTATATATGGATTGTGATAATGTCTAGACCTGTGCTTCCATAAAATGAAGATGAGAGAACCTTTACCAGACTACCCTGGATGTCTGATCAGGGATAATATTTAGAGATAGAAAACACATTAATCAAAATATTTATTTAATGTGTGAATTTATATGACAGAGTTTTTTAATCAAATAACTCAAAAACTTACATAAGACTGCAAACTAGATTTGCAAGTATGTTAATTGCCCTTGTTTGCCCAAATAATAGTTATTGTATTCTTTCTTTAATTATGGTCCTATTTATTTAAATGACAATTTTAGATTTCTGCAGAGATAAATTTGGAAATTGGTAGTTTTGATTCTTTATCAATGGCATGGTGTAATGCATGTAATGTGTTTGAGTGTGTAGTATGTTAATAAACATTGCTAGATTATGTTTTACCTTGAAAATTGAATCATAGTCCAGAACATGTTTATATATTACTGTCTCAAAAGACAACATTTGGCCAACCTTATCTGGCCAGGAGCTAAGTAGTGTCAGGTTTCATACTAAATGTTGCCCCTGTGACCCAGGACAGGCTAAAACTATCAAATGAGTTCTTCTGTATTGCCAATTTTATACAGTGCTCTGAAATGCTCTTAATTACCCCACTCCTGATGACCAAAACAGAATTTACCAATCAAGAATAGAAGCTTTCTACTTTATCATCAACCCTGAATAACAGATGAGGTAGCCAGGTCTTGCATGGGGGTATGCAAATCTGGGTCAAAATAATTAAGAGCTATTATAATAATTAAGAGGATGGATAGTCAGAAATGGTCCAGGCTCAACATTAAGCATTGGTATTTTTAAACTTCTTGAAGTATTTATGAATTAGTATGTACATGCTATGGGAGCTATTATACCACATATTACATACTATATACCATATGTTCTTCTCAGGTTTGACAGGGTCTGTAAGATAAGTTTATAACCTTTAATCTCTTTGTAGAATTTTATTGCTTTATCAATACTTTTCTATTTTCTACTACTAGTGTAAAGCTTATACTACTGGACTGCTAATTTTAATCTTTTTTCTTTGTTGCACACATGTAGCTGAGAAAGCATATTATCTGTTTTAAATACTATTTTTAATCAAAATTATCTGTATGTATTTTTCCTAACTACCCTGATATTATCAATTCTTTTTGGATATTTGCATACAGATTTTTGCCAGCTATCAATACTGCCATAAAGGTTTCTTTCTCTCTGTCTCTCTTTCTCACACACATACAAAGAAAAAAAATCAATTTACACCGACACACTTATTTGTAGTGGAGGTTTAGCAGGTAATTTTGGAAAGCACAGATTCATCTGCAGAATCACAGACATCGTAATTATTTCATTCATAACATTTGATTTAGATTCCACTTACCCCGTATTTTTCGGAGTATAAGACGCACCTTCCCCCCCTAAAAGAGTGTGGAAATGTTGGTGCATCTTATACACCGAATACAGCCATTTTTGGCCTCCTGAAGCCCCGCCCCACACAAAAACGGGTGCGCAGAAGGTTTGGGAGGTCTGCAGAGTGCTCCTGGGGACTGGAGGAGGGCAAAAATGCCCCCATTTTTGTGAAAAACGGGCAAAAACGGCCCATTTTTTGCAAAACTGGGATGGGCAGAAGGTTTGGGAGGTCTGCAGAGTGCTCCTGGGGGCTGGGAGAGGGCAAAAACTTTTTTTTTCTTATTTACCTCTTTGAAATCTTGGTGCATCTTATACACCGGTGCGTCTTATAGTCTGAAAAATACAGTAATAGAATTTGTAGAACGAAAGGTGTGTGTTTTAATAGTAGTCTATGAATTCTTTGCAGTTAAGTGAATTTCATTTTACGCTTCCTTATCAGGAAAAATATTGGCTGACTGAATAAATATAAACTATTTTTAAAATAAGATTCAGAAAATTACATTTATCCTTGTTTTTAGGCACTGAAAAATAATACAAGTGTCCTTTGATGGAAAATGGGAGTCATAGCAATTTTAATGGATAGGAACTTGGCTTTAAGATCTAGAAGCAACAGATAATTTAGCCAGCAGGCAGTGTAGCCATAATATTCTTGATTAGTGATTTGGCTAATAAAAGTGAGATAGTAGAAAATGCTAATATAGTGCCTTAGGAAAATCCAATTATAATGTAACTTAACTCAATTCAAATGTTCAGCAGGTGATCAGTATTTGTGAAAAAGCACCTCAGACTTTGGATTATAGTGAACACTACAAATAGAGAAACTTATGTAGAGCAGATATTAGAGCCAACAAGACTTATTTTGTTCAGGTCAACCTTTCTGTTCACCTAACTATGAAGGTTAAATCTTCTATTTGTTAAATTTGTCATTAACCTGAAAATTCATGAAAACTGAGATGCATATATAATGGCTCCTTGGAATAAAGTGATCCAGGACAAGGATTTCAGATAAATTCATATATTTTGAAGTGTTAAAATAACTTTTTTATCTTAATGTCAACTTCTGTTTTGCTCTGTATTGCTGCCTAATCAAGCAAATATTATCTGCCTAAATTGTCAGATCCCTATAGCTCCCTATAGTGACACTGCCATACAATTGGAGGGGCTGAGGGGAGACCCCTGAATGTATCCTCTTTCTTTTACCCTTTGGCAGCTGCTATTTTATTACTTTTATCCTGGTGTCTTAGTGCCTTGGGATTTTCTCACCTTTCTTGGAATGTATTAAGGGGGGAGGGCCATGTGGGTTGGCCCTCTGAACTAGCGGAAGATGACCCTGGGAATGCTGCCTTATCTTTTTGTCAGGAAGGCTGTTGCAACAACATCTTGACACCTGTGGATTGGCTGAAATCCACATCTGACCAGGGGAGCAGAGGTGGGTATCAGCAGGTTCTGACCAGTTCTGGAGAACCAGTAGCGGAAATTTTGAGTAGTTGGGAGAACCGGTAAATACCATCTCTGACTGACCCCCATCTATTCTCTGCCTCCTGAGTCCCAGCTGATCAGGAGGAAATGGGGATTTTGCAGTAACCTTCCCCTGGAATCGGGAGGGAATGGAAATTTTACAGTATCCTTCCCCTGAAGTGGAGTGGGAATGGAGATTTTACAGTATCCTTCCCCTGCCACGCCCACCAAGCCACGCCCACAGAACCGGTAGTAAAAAAATTTGAATTCCACCACTGCAGGGGAGGAGTTTCTAATGTCTTATTTCTAACTGTATTACCTGAGGGGATTTAGAGTCTGCTTTGCCTTTGTTCTGCTATCACTTTCTACTCAATAAAAGAATCCTTTTGAAATATGCTGTTTTCAAGAGTTCTACTTTCTTGGGAAGAAAGGAGATGCAGGAAATATTGATACTTTCTTACAAATTGTTTAATGGCAATTTAGGTAGATATTTGTAGAAAATAATATACTCAAAGCAGGAATTAAAATTCTGTCTGTCTGTCTGTCTGTCTGTCTGTCTGTCTGTCTGTCTGTCTGCCTGCCTGCCTGCCTGCCTGCCTGCCTGCCTGCCTGCCTATCTATCTATCTATTTATCTATCTATCTATCTATTATCTATCTATCTATCTATCTATCTATCTATCTATCTATCTATCATCTATCTATCTATCTATCTATCTATCTATCTATCTATCTATCTATCTATCCTTAAACATTCTATACAGTCAGAATAATATTCCATTTATTTCCTATGCATGTAGTAACAGTCTTAACGGATTAGAAAGCATTTAAGTATTAGTTAAAATCATTTAGTTAAACTTACAGCTAACCAATCTTCAATGTGTCTGTTAGTCTTTAAGACATTTTTGGGCACTTTGTTGTTTTTGATGCACTTGAATATTGATGCTCATCTGGAAAGCATAATTTGAAAGCCGCATTCTGTTATGTCCTTTATTCTTACTCATATTTACACCCAATCCCCTTCCACATGGTTGTTGGCTTCTCCCTTTGAAACCTTTAATAGCATTTTTGGGGCCACATGGTGCTTAGCAAATTTCTCCATCTTCCTTCATTGAAGCTCCTCAATGAGGTTTAGTTAAATGTGTGGACTCTATTTTTGCTGTCTGTCTGTGTAGGAAAAGGTCCTTTGAAATTGATATCAGTTTTTCCTATAGCACCACAATTTGTTATCTAAAGGAAAAAGAGGTTTTTTTTTTATATGCTTATTTAAACTTCTGCCCTAACTTCCCTTTGAAGAGCATCAAAAGTAACGTACTACTCTAATAACAATTATGTGAGACAAATTAAACCAAGAGATTGTGACTGGGCCAGAACTGTCATGTGAATTTTATTTATTTATTGCATATTGCTGCATTACAACCTACTGCTGTTGGTCAATTTATAGCTACTTAAGAGATTTGAATCTGATATTTTCAGATTTAGATTAATGCTCTAATGATGATTCATATATGAATATCATTACTTACTCCTACCGTTGAAGAGCCAAATAGATGAGACTTTACCCACACAAATAGCGATTTAACAATTTGGGGGGGTGGAGGGGGAGGAGAGCATGAGAACTTGTTACATTTCTTGTGAACTTGCTATAGACTTGTTAGAGGTATTTAATACTTTCCTATTTTTTCTGCTTTTTTGCACATCCTGTATGTACAGGATTAAATCCAATAAGAAAGATCCATTTGTCTTCCAATGGTTTAATTGCTCCATTACTTATGCTGAAGCATAAGAAAGCAATTCAATCTTATCCTATTAATTCTCCCATGCTTTCAAAATCCTACTTCATAATTGCCCTCTTTCCTCTAGATAGATAGGCATACAAATAATTAAGGCAAGGGAGGAAGCCAACTGAACAAACTTAGTGGACCTAAGGGGGATGCAACTGAAGGAGATATTATCAATACCACTGCTAATATAGAGATAGAGATAGAGATATCTTGTATATGGTGCAAGGATCATATCATAAAATAGAGATTTCAAAGATCTGAGTGATTTCCTTCTAAGATGTTTGCCATTTCCACATTCCTGCTTCAGGCTCAACTGCCTTTTATCTGACTATTCTTGGTTGCATTTCTTTGACTTTTCTTCCATTCCCACACACTGTCATAGCTTCTCATGTGGCTCAGGTGTTCTATCCCTTGCAACTGTATGACAAGTAGAAGACAGTAGATACGAACATGCAACCTTTCCCTTACCTTTCTCTTGCCTTGCCTCAATATCTACAGCCAGGGATGTAATAGACCACTTGACACAGCCAACTTGCTGCAGCCAACTCACCGTCACTGCAGCCAACTCACCATGGCCAACTCGCTGCAGGACAACTCGCCATGGCCAATTCACTGTGGGACAACTTGCTGTGGGACAATTTACAATTCTATTTAATTATTTAAAATAAATAAAAAAGTATTTTAATTTTTGCCATTCATATTTCATTCTGTCTCTCCTTTTGCATCCTTTCTTTAATGATTGCATTCCACTATTTTTTTGATATTAGTGTAACTCTTGTCCCATAGTGAGTTGTCCTGCAGCAAGTTGGCCATGGTAAGTTGGACGCGGCAAATTGTCATAGACCCAGCCAGGGAATGGGCAATCAGTACCTGAGCTTTTTCACCATTGAAGAGATAGATGCAGAGAAATCTTCTTATCTTCCTTTCTTCAAACCTATTTTGTGTATGATATAATAGAGGGATGGTGGTGAAGAGAAGAAAGATATCAACAGCATCTGGTTCTGTTAACATAATCAGGAGAGGAGTACTGAATTTCATTCATGTAATGTAATATTTTTATCCATCTGCCAGGCTGTATTTATTCTTAATAGTTGAAGCAAAACAAGCTTATATACATCAAGAATTCATATAATGCAACATTTCTACCACCTGCCAGATAATATATTTATTCTTAAAATGTGAGGCAAAACAAGCTTAGATACATCAAAAATTAAAAATACACTACAAGGCTTTAGGCTTGAATTGTTGCCCTGGATTTAAAACTATATAGTTACACGATGCAAATCTTAACAGTCTTTCATTTGCAGTTTTCTATATTCATTGTAATTTATATTCCGGTTACGAAGCTCACAAAATAGCTTTAAAAATACCACATAAATAAATAGAAATATCATATTATGAAACAAAAGGTTAACATATTTGTTGCAGTTGGGTACTGAAAGGCCTGTAGGACAAGATGCCAAATAAATGTGTTTCCTTAATTAAATAAAACCTTTTCTCAGCACAAACTGATGGCATGTTGGTTGACTCTGCTGTTCCCATTTATATTGCCTATGACCCTTGGGCAGGGGTGGGTTCCTCCCGGTTCGGACCGGTTCTCCCGAACCGGTAGCGACCCGTTGGTGATGTCATGATGATGTCACCGAACCAATCTTTTTTTAATTTTATTTTTTAAATTTTTTTAATTTATTTTTTTCCTTCTAAGCATGCGCAGAAGCCGACTTCCGGCACTGTGCATGCGGTCGCCATCTTTTTGGGGGCTTTGTTTTTTTCCCCTTGGATTTTTTGTTACTGCGCATGCGCGCGCGCGCTTCATGAGGCGCGCCTGCGTGGGAGGGAGCAAACTGGCAGCGAGGTAAGTTGGAACCCACCCCTGCCCTTGGGTTATATAATTTACAAAGATATATTTAAAGTAGCAGGCATTAAAATATAACGTATTTCTCTCTATATTATAAACATAAACTTTTAAAATAAAATGCATTACATTACAAATACATAACTTGGAAAAACATATAAACACAATAGTTAGCCATTTAATACTTTCCTGAATATTTTTTTTTCAATAACACTTAATGACCATGGTTCATGTGCACGCTTTGCTCCTCTATATTGGGGTTCTTGTTACGGCTATAATCTAGTGCCATACTTTAGTTGAAATAACATTTCAGGCTGGGAAATTAAAACAAAATCACTACTTTCTGGTGTGAAAGAAACAGGCAGTCCTAATATTACATGAATGAGAGAATAATGATTCTATTTGAATGTCCATTTAGGATAATGTTATCTAATTTATTTGACTTCTATACTCTTGTGTGCTGCATGCCTGAACATGAGCAATAATATGATTGTAATAAAACTGAATTGAACTGAAAAACACTATAAAGGAAAATGCCATTGTTGATAAGAAAATAACTGGTTTTTTTTGACAAATATTGTATTTCAATCTATACTGTTCTCCAATTTTGCTTTATTGTTCATTCTATCAAAACTGCAGCCAGGGTTACACTTCGTTAGTATTACAACATTTGGCATCATAAACTTTCCTGACAGGAAAGAGAAAGGAAGCACAAAGGCTATTAGGAAGGCATTTTGGAGGGGAAACTCTCCATTGACAGAATTAAGGGGAGTAAGGACAGGCATTGGGAAGGGAAATAACTTTGGGAGACCTTAACCCAGTCTTCTCACTCCAGATGTTGTCCTCTACGTTTGCTTATATATCCATCAAAGTTTCCCTCAATCAAAATGCTTTGTCATGTCCTAATGCAGGGGTAGGCTGTTCTTTATGCAGGTCACATTTTGAAAGCAATGGAAGGAGAATGGTTACTAGCAGAGATATGGTCTATGAGCCATGGTGGCACAGTGGTTAGAATGCAGTAATGCAGGCTAATTCACTGCTCTCTCCTGAAGTTCGATCCTGACCGGCTCAAGGTTGACTTAGCCTTCCACCCTTCTGAGATTGGTAAAATGAGGACCCAGAGTGTTGGGGGCAATATGCTGACTCTGTAAATTGCTTAGAGGAAGGGCTGTAAAGCACTGTGAAATGGTATATAAATCTACCTTACAGGTCTGTAAGGGGCGTGCATAAGCGCACCAGCGTGCCTACCGTCCCTGTCCTACTGTCCTATTGTCCTCATATATCTGTATTCACTTTGATTATGTTTATGTTTATACCTATACCTGCTATCTTGTACATGTTTGACAAACAAATAAATAATAATAAATAAATAATAATGTATATGCAGTAATCAAATATACTGTATACTAGAAAAACAAACTAGGTCTGTTAAATGCTCTGCATCACCACAGGTAGATCTTTGCAAAGTCCAAAGTCTTAGCAACACATTATTATTTTATTTTATTTGCTGTCTATCTTGCCATGGGACTACTCTGGGCACCAAACAAATACAATAATAAATAAATAAAATAATAAACAAACAAATAAATACTATGATAAATATTGATGCTGTCATTTGCAGCATGCCAGCTTTTTATTTAATTTTTGCAGGGGTGAAACCCAGCAGGTTCTGACAGGTTCTGGAGAACCGGTAGCGGAAATCTTGAGTAGTTCGGAGAACTGGTAGCGGAAATTTTGAGTAGTTTGGAGAACCGGCAAATACCACCTCTGACTGGCCTCGCCCCAGGGGTGGGTTCCTACCGGTTCGAACCGGGGGCGACCCGCTAGTGACATCATCAGAACCGGATCGGTGGGCTGCAATCTTTTTTTTTTTAATTTTTTCCGATTTTTGTTTTTTTTTTTTTTTGTAGGGAGGGAATGGAGATTTTCCAGTATCCTTCCCCTGCCATGCCCACCAAGCCACGCCCACCAAGCCACACCATGCCCACCAAGCCACGCCCACAGAACCGGTAGTAAAAAAAATTGGATTTCACCACTGAATTTTTGTACCTTTTTGAAATGTTGGATAGGGTACAAAGGCCTGATGTTTCCCTCTTGGTATGTTCTGGAGGGCCTTGATGGTCTTGTCTTGCCTCAAGCATTGGGTTAAGGTGGCTGAAGCCTCTTGTGAGTTCTGTTGTTGGCTGGATTCACCATTTTTTAAATTTGATTTTCCTTGTTGTTTTTGTTTTGTTTTACTTTGTTTTGCTCACTATATTTTTGAATTGTGTTGCATTTCATTTTGCCTGATACATTGCAAGCCACTTGTTCCTTTGATCTTGAACTTTAAAGTAGATCTTGCATTGTTTAAGTTTTCAATATGAATGCAAAGCTAAATTGGTTAGAATGCTCACTTGCATTAGAAATGCCTCCTTTCTCCTTTCTTGTTTTTTTATGGATAATGATCAGATACAGCAACAACTATGTTAAAGAATATTGTTTGCAAAATGAAAGCAATCAGTGAAATCCATATACTATGCATTACTGACTTTTTTTTTTTAAAAAAAGCATTCCACTAGGTGGAGGTGTTGTTTAAAATGATGATGTGTTCAAAATCAACTATAAATTTGTTGCCATAGATTCCTTTCACCTAATCCAATCCTACCTCATAGTATACAAAAAAAATGTTTTGATAGCTTGATTCTAATCTCAATTTTCTATAGTCAGCATTGCTTACTGGAAAGTTTATAATCCAAAAATTACCATGTCAGTTTCCATAGCACCTTTCTTGATCCTTTATTGTCTATTTTATAAACTTTCCAGAGGTTACCATCAATGATATTTTTCACCACTATCATCACCTCTTTTTATGCATCACAGATGTGACAAGTTAAGCACAACTTAATTATGAAAGCTGCAGAGGTCAAAGCACTATTCATGTAGACAGAAGAAAATGTATAGTGTGCAGAGATGGCCAAAAACTTCCAATTGCAACATCTGACAAAATACTAAGAAAACCTTCAAATGTGGCAAAGAAAACAGAGCTGTTTTAGAGCTGAAAGACTTTTTGGCTTCCCTAAAAGCTTCTTTTTTCCAGCAGAAGCTAAGACAGCATAGCACCCGTGCATCTTTTTTCTATGACAGTATATAATTTAGCTTCACAACAGTGTTCCTTTTCCTCTGAAACCTATTTAAATATACATTTATAGTCTATACAGATTTACAAAAATGTAAATATCAATCTAATCTAAACAGTTTAGCCGGAAGTCATTGTATAGTATTTATCAACATGGGTGGCTTTTGTAATGGAGAGATAGCCTCTTTCCATGGAGCCCCGGTCTCGCTAGATCTGGAACGTGTTTCAAAACATAAACCGATATTTACAATGTTAAACATAGAACTACACAGATTAAAAAAAAGTCTAAAAGTTTTATTTCTAATGGAGATTATTCTCACTTTCTAAAAGTTTTTCTTTGTAATTATTGTGCTCTCTTCCCTGAAATTAGCCTCAAAGAATGTACATCCCATTTTATGATATGGCACTAATTTTAGGGTTACTTGTATTCTCAAGTATAACAAAATGAAATTATCATGGGGGGAAAATCATCCCAAAAGAAATTGCTTTAGTTTCCCGATAGAATGAGGCAATGCAAGTCAGCACCTCTGAGATATATTAAAAGGTGCAGCCATCTGTTAAACTCAGTAACAAACCAAAGACTTCAAAGGCATTAGTTGGTCACCCATCGTGCTTGTGATGCTCTGTTTTTCATGTGTATGTTTCTTGATAATTTTAGCATATCAAGAAGTTCTTTTCACATGTTATTTATAACTAAGGCTATATTTTATTCCACAAATATGTGTCTGTGTTTGTCGCTGACAATTTACTCAAAACTTAATATATTAGGTTTCCTTAAAACTTTGGATTTGAAAAAAATATATAGAGAGAACTATGACTGTTTTCTTCTAGGGCATTTTAAATTTGGATATCATTTTACAAGCTCATTTGTGTTCACCAAGAAGTAATAATTTGCAGTTTTTCCTCACATGCAGTTCCTCTGATCCCAAGATGTACCTTCCTGCAAGCTGGTGAGCATGTGTAGCTTAATATGTGTAATATCCAAATATTCATCAAAGGTATTCATTTAAAAAAATGCAAATTCCTCTTTTGTATTTGTAATAAACTGAGAGGGTAAGCCTTGTCATGATACAGGGCCTTCTATCAGGCTGTGAACAGTGAGACATGAAGGATTCCATTTTTCCACAAAAGTAATTGAAAAAAGATGGCAACTGATTCTTTAGGGCTGATTCCCACTCTCCATCTGCTAACCACAAAATTCCTTTTGCTAGTTGATCCACTGCCTTGATATGAGAGAGAACCATCAGAAGGCTGCTGTGGAGTATCTCTAAGTCCTTTCCAACTCCAGCAAATGTCAACACTGGAAAGCTCCAGGGCATCTTTCTGGAGGACCAAGAATGTGGGCCAAACCAAAAGCAATACTTACTGGTATGGAGTGCCATACTGCAGCAAACACAGAGGCTGGATCTATAACTCACATATCCAGGAGATGCACAATCGCTCAGTTCATTTGTAAAAGAAAAAAAAACTTGGAAAAAAAAAACTCTTAGAGGAAGCCCTATGTTAGTGGTTGAGGGCATGTTGTGCCTGGAGAAGTTCCTACTTGTTCAAGTCAAAACTTTTTGGTGGCAGAAAAGAGAGGATTTTATAAGAATTAGATTAGCTGTTGTCAGTCTGAAAAAAAAAGAATTCTAAATAACCAATGGCCCAAAACATTCTATAGCAGTGGTTCTCAACCTTTCTAATGGCACGACCCCCCCGCAACCCCCCCCGCGGGGCGAAATGCTCCCGGTTCGGGCTTGCTTGCAGGTCGCCGGACAGCTGATAGTGTCGGAAGCGGGAGACTTCACCCGGACGCCGCCATTTGGGTTCTTTTACCCTCTGCGCATGCGCAGAGGGTAGAAGAACCCAAATGGCAGCGTCCAGGCTACCAGCTGACGGCGACCTGCAGGCACGGCCGAACCGGGACCTTTTTACCCCTGCAGTGACGGTGGCACCAAGATGGCGGGCTAACGCGCGCGGCGACCCCTGTGAAATGGTCGTTCGACCCCCAAAGGGGTCGCGACCCACAGGTTGAGAACCGCTGTTCTATAGGTATATTAGAGTAAGGGATTAGGTCTTGTGACTGTCCAGAGCATGAAAGCAAAAGCTTGTCAGTTTTAATGAGAACAGTCAGCCCTCTTTGTCTTTTCTATTCTCCCAACTCCCTACCATGAAACCTTTGTTGTATTTTAAAGTTGTTGCAAACCAGAGTTTAATAAAGAGGTTTCTAGTTTTTCAAAAGTATGTAACTTCAAACAATAAAAAAACATTCTGGTTAAACACTGAGTTGTCTAGTAACATCGTGGAATGAGAAGATAAACAAGGACAAGAATAAAAGAAGCCTTCTAAAAAGAAGAAGTGGGAATGAATTTATTTCATTCTCTGATTAGAGTTGTTCCCCTTTCTTTTCCTTATTCTCTTGTTTTTTTCCCCCAAGGAAAAGAGGCTCGGGTTTTGCAGATCTGAACATAGACATGGTTATCTTTCATGCCATTGAATTTCTCTCTACTGTTAATCTATGTCAATCAATCAGAATATTTAAACCATATTTCATCTTTTAACGCTTTAGCTCAGTTTCTAGATTAGTTTTTGATTTCTCATTTATAGATGATATTGTTAATGATTTTTGTTTCATCTTCTCAAGACTTTAGCCTATATTCCAATGCAGTCTCACATCCAACCATACAGATTATTTATGTACAACCTGACAAATTCACCATTCTGCAGATTCTCCTTAAAAATACAGCCGGGATTGATCTGAATTGTTTTGAACCTTGCAGATTTTTCCAACTGTTCTGTGTGCACAGTATTGAGAATTATTCTATTTCTCCCTTTTTTTTCAGTAGCACGCTAGTTGATAAACAGAGTATCAGGATACCCTGATTCCCCCCTCCCATTTGATTCAATGAACCATTATTTTTGATAAATTCTTCACACAAAGTAAGACAACATCTGATGAACAGTCACAAGTTTCTTCTCTATGTCATCAGGTGTTATAAAGTGATTCCATACAGGCAGAAGGTGCATTTCATGGAATGTTAAATCAGCATGAAGACAAGTAATTTTTAAGACCTCCAACAATGAATTATCTGGGGAAGATATGAATAAACTTTCCAGCACCTGAACCCTTTCAACACTCTACATGCCAAGGCCATTGAGACACTTTTTAGTGAGCTTTCACTACCTCACAATTGGAAAAACTATCAGAACAAATGCATATCTGGTCAATCATAGATCATTTGCACTTCAACTTTTTCTTGGCTTCTTTCATTAAAAGTTTCTGTTTTATACTCATTTGCCATCATTTATTTTAATCATGTTAGTTTTATTTTTTGGCCTATTGTTAAATTAAGCTTTTTATGTTATTTTTTAAAAACCGCTGTTTTACCTTCTGTTAGTCATTTTAATCTATTTAATCCAATGTTTAGGGTACTATTATATTTGCTTTGGGCTGGCTAATGGAAACAGTAAAGACTGATTTTATTTCTTAATCCAGTGCCAGGTAAAGAATCTTGTAGTTTGTACCAGTTTCAAGATGTTTCTTAATACACAATTTTTCTGTGGCCTACATTAATTTTGAAATTTATTCCAACTTGAGTCAGTGGTTCACTAAGAAACCAAATGGACAAAGCTAAATCAAATCCATACTGCCCAATTTATTTACGCAGGTCCCATGTAATGCAAAGTTGGCTCTTTCATACAGAATCGAGTCATGGATGAATTGTTTAAATTATCTGGCCTTTAGCAGTAACATCACAAGGCTAACATTTTAGAAGATAAATAGCTGTACAAATCCACTGAGGTTGTAGATTGCTTTATTAGATTTTGTAAAATTATTTCCAGAGTAGATTTTGAACAAACTTGGCATATGGATATGCCAGAAGCTTTATTCTCCCTATCCTTGTATCTTTAAGATACAGCTGTGTTTATAATTCTGAGGCATGTAGCAAATAGCAGAACTGTGTATAACTTGGAAGAGTTGCTTCATTTTGAAAAAGTTTTGATCAGAACACACTTTTGAAGTGCTTTGGAAAAAGAAGTCTTCCCATCAATTCTTACAAGCAAGGTGACTTGTTGAGACGAACCTACCATCTCACCACTCGTAAAGACTAGTATAAAATAGACCTCACTTACTGAACAGTCCTGGCAAGTCGTGATTTCTGAGATGACCAATCTATAAATAATTACAGGTTTGTGGCTAAAAGCTTGTCAGACATATTATTATCCAGATATTTTATAAATCTCTTTTGATATCTTTGAGTATAGAGAGATCTTCTGGTGATAATAGTGTTGTAGTAATCATGAACCTCAAATTTATTTTTAAGATTATTATTTTTTTGCAGGGAAGGATCCCACAAACATTTATTGGAATTTCTGGAGACTAGTTAACTTCTGATTACCCTCTTCTGGTTACCTTTTGTGACTGACCATGGTAATTTGGGAATAGGCAAGTCTTCCACAGCATTCACCCTTTCAACATTCTAAATGTGCTTCCGAATCAACAAAATTGTCTGTCTCTTATTATGTATTGCTTAACAAGATAGTAACTGTTAATATATGACAATCCATTGTAATAATAACTTTATCTCTAGATATAGATATTAGGTCTGTGCAGTGCTTCAATTTATTTTTTAAAAGCTTTGGAATGTATGAGAACATGAATGTAGCACCTGCCTTCAAGTCTTTAAACCAAACCTGCTTTTACCAGGATCACATTGCTAACGTAGGAGTAAGCCATATGATCCCAGAAAAAGATACTTCTGCCTTAAATAGTTGCATACAACTATTACAGGCTCTGTAGTATCTTTTCTAAATTATTTCTAAAGAATAATCCTCTAATGAATACAAAACCATTAGAATGCAACTTGTATTCTTATATTTCTGCAGCTTTCAAATTTATTGGTTTGATGGTCATATTGTCATCTCACCAAAACTTTGTTTATATAACTGTAATATATTTAGCTAAGTAGCTGGCATTTGTGTATTTCTACTAACCATCTATCAATAATCATATACAGGTGTTTCTAGGGGCATACTCAAAGTAATTAACCTTTGAGCAGAAACAAATAGGATTATTTCCTGCCTTTCTCCTTTCCCCCAAACAGACTCACTTTATGATACTCCTCTCCTAAATATTAATGTATTTCTATGCTACTTTTAGCCAGGTCCCAAATATTATACCCCTTTTCACATTATTTTAACCAACAGTGCATTTATTAGAATGACAGTTTGATATAGGTAATCAAAACACACAATGAATCAATTTTCACAACCTGCCAATGCTTTTGCAATGAGCAATAGGTTTATGTCCTACAAGAATGCCTAATTTAATACTTGGAGTTTTATTTAAGCACTTTATTTAAGTACTTAACTACCATATTAAGTTTCATCATGGGAAGAAAGAAGCACAGCAAACCACTTGGGATACAAGTAGGTGTGCCAGGAAGGAAGTGTTGAAGGAAACTATAATATCTAAAAATATAAGCAGATAGTTTATATGTAGCATGTATAAATGTAAATCAAAGGAATTTTTTTTCATGAAGGTAATCCAGAAATCCAGTTCAGGATTTGGATGCATTGTCACAGTGTTTCAAGAAGCAACCAAATGACTGAACAGTTGCATCACTACAGAGTAAGCAAACTGTGTGCCAATCCATCCTGACTGGTTTTTCACTTTGAGAATTGTGTCTTAGCCATGCCAACTTACTCATCTTGCCAATTTAAAGAAATGTGGCAGGAAAGCCAAAACGAACTGCTGATTGTTTGTTCTTTTTCACTCTGATCACAGACTGTATATTTTGAAGTGATTATGTACTCGGTTTCCAAACAGATAGCTTTGTTAGCCATTTACAGCAAAACCTACAAAGACTCCTCTGGCATCTTAACCCCAACACGTTCCTTTTTGTAAGCTCTTTTGTGAATCTTTAGAAGCTATAACACTCTTTATTAAAATGTCACAAGACTTTTATGATCTTCCCATTCATCTGTAAGAAGCAACAATGCACTTTTGATAATGCAATTTCTCAGACTTTTTAGCATGTACAGGACAATTTCTAGTTGATTTTGCATATAATTCAAGACTTGCATGCTTCTTATTTATATATTTTAATCATATACAACCCATCTACTTTAATAAGACTTCAAATGCTTGTCATATAGGATATATGTTTCTAGACATGTTGAATGCAAATGTTTGTATACCTTGATATTCCATGATATTCCATATTTAAAATGGGGCTTATGCATGAACACAGGTGCATTTATCAATCTATATGTAAAAACTAGCCTAACCCAACTGTTACATAGAGACTTCTGTCTTAGACAAGCTGCTTTGAACTGAAAATATAGCTTTCTGCTCAGATAAAATATTTGGTATTTGTTCAAGTTTGGATTGTTGAGTATTGCTGCGATTGGGAATATGACCTCAGCAAATGTTTTGCTTTCTGAAAAACTTGGTGATTATGATAGACCTCTTCAAACTGAACATATAATTTCAGAATGTCTGTATCATCTAGAAATCTTGAGAAATATGAAATTAACTTCTAATGACTATAATGTATTTAATTACATAATGTTTCCAACATGCTGCATGAATTTAACAGGGCCAAAAGTGTCTTTCTGCTGATTTTCATTTATACTCAGTGTCTGATGTATCTTGCTGCAGTGTCCAATAACAGTCTGCCAGTGTTGATGGATTCCAGTTGCCCTGATACTGTTTTTCTATTGTGGCAATATCCCGGTGAAAATTTTCACCGTGTTCATTACTGACTGCACCTAGATTTTCAGGAAAGAAGTCCAAATGTGATTGCAGAAAATGATATGTTGCACTTGTATCCTGTAAGACGTTTGTCAACCAGCTGAATGCATTTTGGTTCTCTATAGTTGCCAAGGAAATTCTCAACAACATCCTTTAATGCTTTCCAGGCCATTTTCTCTGGCCCCACTAGCAGTTCATTGAATCGCTTGTCATTGATGGTGTATTTGTTCTGTGGACCCACAAAATGCCTTTCTTAATCTTGGCATCATTTATTCTTGGAGACATCTGTGTCAAATAATGAAAACTTCACCTTCCTTATTCATTGCTTTCACAAATTTTTTCATCAGTCTGAATTTTATGTGAAGCAGAGGCAAAAATATCTTTGTCAGGTCAACAAATGGTTCCTTTGCCACTTTTTCTGTACTGGAACCCAATTCTTTGGGAGTGAGCATTTCTTTTTAATGTAATGCAACTCTCTTGCAAAATCTATGTTGTGTGATTAGTGAAGCAAAAGTCTATATGAATTTCTAGGCTTTTGCCTTATAAAAGATTTTTTATGGAAAATGATTCCATTTAGGAAAGCATTCTGTATACATTCAGAGATACATATTTTATTTTTGTAAGACCACCTGATAAACATATGGCATATTAGATCAGTGAAACAATATGCTGTTTTCAACCACATTGCCATTCTTGTTGTACAGTGGAAGCAGTATGTAAATGAAATTGCTTAACTGAAGAATTCTTAAATCTGTAGCTTCCAGAAGGCATTTAGACTTTAAAAATGGTAGCCACACGCACTGCAGAGAAATAATTTTTTTATTGAGGCACAATGAGAATATGTTAGGTAATGTTATTGGTGAAATAGTAATGAAAGACAAAGTGGCAATAATTAGGAATTAGCCCTTAGTGGAAATAGATTTTTAAAAAAATAAATAAACAGGACAAACAAAATAGCTCTAAAAACACAGAAAAAAATCATAAATGGCAATGTGTAAATAAGTGAAGGGAAAATATTGGGAAAATAGCATTTATTTCTGTATTGTATTGTTAAATTTACATGGCCACCCATCTCACAACCAAGTGACTGTAGGTGGGATACAATAAGGCTAAAAACAATTAAAATATACAAACAATTATTATTAAAATGTAAACATTCTAAAAATCACAGGGTTAAGAAAGAACAATTAGGCCAAGAACAGATGTTAATAACAATGGAACCATCTCAGTATTTCATCAATTCCCTTGGGTCCCCAGGCCTTATATCATCGCTTCAATAGGGATAAAACCAGCCTCACTTCAGGGTACAGAATGTTCTATAGAGTGGGCTACAGCAGGAAAGGGTCTAGTATAGGACCCACCAAATGGGTTCTAGGACCCACCAAATTTAGCTCCCTTGCTGACAGGATTCATAAAACACCTGGTCTGCTGGATCTAGTGTGGCAGGCAAATGTAATTGGAATTTCACAGAACACACACACACACACACACACACACACACACACACACACACACACACACACACACACACACACACACACACACCATTAGCCTCACTTTAAAACTATTGCTTTGGATGGATGATTTATATTAATGTAGGTATTTAGCAATAATATTTAGTGACAGTTCTCTTCTCAATAAGCAGACAGAGCTTTATGCTATAAGGCTTATATGAGTCTATTTCTGAGTAACCATATACAACATCCACCTACAAAAGTAGTTCCAAGCCATTTTTTAAGTAATTGAAAATATATTGTATAAATCAGTTATATGTTTAAATAACCCTTCTACTCTTTACTCCTTTGTATAGAGTGTAATCAAAGTTTGCAAAAACTATGTTTGGAGTAGAAATCCTGTTTTCATTATTTTGCACATGCAGTTTTGCATTTTTACAATAAGGTTCTTCAACTTTATCTTTCATCTAATTTTTTAACTTTATAATCTTTCATCTAATTTTATAACTTTATAATCTTTCATCTAATTTTATAACTTTATAATCAGATTTGGCACATGAAACAAACATTTCCTTGTGACTTTTTCATCAGAGATCTGAGCTTTTTTTTTCTCCTATTTATGAATCCAAACAAAAGAAAAAGAAGAAAGTTCAAGAATATTAGAATATGATTCTACTATAGGAGCAAAAAATAGTTTTATTATGCATATATAATGCATATTGTCTGATATATGCATTCTGCATATATTATATTCTGCATCTATGCATATACAATTCCTTTAGAGCCAAAAATCACTGTTAACGATGCCCAGGTGACAAATGTAAATATATGCACATATTATTTTATTTATTTATTTGTATCCTGCCTTTATTATTTTTTCAAAAAACTTAAGGGGACTAACATATCCAACACATCTTCCTCCTCCTGATTTCCTCACAACAACAACCCTGTGAGGTAGGTTGGGCTGAGAGAGAGTGATTGACCCATCTGCATTCATGCTGTCTGTCTGCCAAACAAATATGATGTTAGGCTCAAAAAAGGCATGCGTGTTTCCTTTTTAATAAAAATGGAAAGAGAAATATTGTATAATCTGTTAGAAGTTCTGCATAAAATTAGAACACATCGAATTCCATGGCACTCAGGCAAATGGAGAATTCCTTCAGCAACCTAACATTTTGATCTTTGAGATGATTCAAAGTATTTTTAGCATTAGCTGTCCTGCCATAGCTAAGTATTATACTTTAGTATTAAACCAGGTGCTAGGAAAGTAAAGTGGAATACATAATCTATTGCTTCCCTCATAAAATTAATTAATTGGGAAGAGATGAGTTAGTTTTAGGAAAGGATTGGTGGATGTGGAAGCTAAAGCTAAAACTGTTTCTTGCTGGACTCCTGCAAATGCCTTCCAGAAATGTAGTGGAATTGTTTGTTTGCCTAGTTCTAAAGTCAGATGAGCTGAATGAAGCTTAAAAGAGAGATTTAACACCTCTCCCTATTATAAGAGAGGAGAGACAACTTGAAGAGGAAAAAAGACAACAGGGAACTTGAAAACTTGTCTCAAATTGTAAAGGGTCTCCTTCTTGAGTAGGGGGTTGGCTAGAAGACCTCCAATGTCCCTTCCAGCTCTATTCTGATTGATTGATGGATGGATGGATGGATGGATGGATGGATGGATTGAGGTTAGAACTAAAAATATCATGTACATGATAGTGAGAATCTTCATCAACATATTGCAAGACACATTCAAATGACAGCAAGAAAAGTGGCAGACTGCAGGAATCACCTACTGTATGCTTCAACCTTAGTTGGTACAATAGCAATAGCAATAGCACTTAGACTTATATACCGCTTCATAGTGCTTTACAGCCCTCTCTAAGCGGTTTACAGAGTTAGCATATTGCCCCCAACAATCTGGGTCCTCATTTTACCCACCTCAGAAGGATGGAAGGCTGAGTCAACCTTGAGCCGGTGAGATTTGAACCGCCGAACTGCAGCTAGCAGCCAGCTGAAGTAGCCTGCAGTGCTGCACTCTAACCACTGCGCCACCTAGGCTCTTAAGAGAGTCTACAATGACTCTCTTGATACTCACCCTAACCTACTTGCTCAGACTGAAGAAGCTGCTTGGATGGACAGCGAAACGTTTCAAAGAAAAAATAAATCCTGTTGCCATGACTCAATTTTCATACAACTCTACTTGGATGATTGAAAATCTTCATTGAAATATCATGTGCACTAACAAGTACCGTATCTCCAGATATGTTGTGAAGTATGGTAATTATATTGCAACAGAACTAAAGAATGTCATGTTGGGACAGAAGAGGCTTGAGGCAGGCTTCAAACAACAGCTCTTTATTGTAACTATATACAAGATCCAGCAGAGAGCCAGGCTGACAGCTTCCCCTTTTATAGGGAGCTGTCAGATGGCACAGCCAATCAGTAGTCTCCATTTTCCCGCTCAAACAGCGGACCTTAGAGTAGACCAGGCAGTCTCAATATCTAACATCCCTCCCCTCTTAGTTGGAAGTGTCCACTTTGCATACGCAGTCCTGTAGGTAGGTGGGGCGTTTAGGAACTCTACTGGATCTGCGCGGTTCAGTAGGGGAGTTGGCTTCGGCCAGAGAGGTTGGGTCTGCTGTTGTCTCTGGCTCTGCCCGTGGAAGCTCCTGGAAGCTTTCGGGCAGGGTCCTGGATTTATCTGGAACCGGTTAGGGGTCATGACATCACTGGAGCCCTGGGTCATCAGGTAGGAGTTCTGTCGCCCTCGGGTTTGACTCAGCTGTAGGGAAATCACCATTAGGGTAGTTTTGGTAATCTGTGTTTGTGGGTTGGCGGCTGCGCAGTTGGTCTATGTGCCGCCACCATTTTCTCCCATCTGCTAATGCTACAATATAGGACTGGGGACCTGTGACTTCGATTATTTCCCCAGGTAGCCATAGGGGCCCCTCGGCGAAGTTCCTTGCGAACACTTGGTCATGTATTGTAAAGGACCTGGTTCGATTCTGATCGGGCTTCTCTTTTTGATTAGAGTAACTGGGGTGTAATCTGTCTAGTACTGAGCAGAGTCCCTGGCCCATTAAGAGTTCGGCTGGACTTCTTCCTGTGGCTGCACTGGGGGTTATATGTTGGACCAAGAGGAATTTGTCCACTCTTGCTTGCCAGTCCCCTAGGCCTAGGTGCCCCAGTGCCTCCTTGGCTGATCTGACCATGCGTTCAGCCTGACCATTACAACCGGGATTAAAAGGAGCGGTCAGTGTGTGGTGAATGCCTTGTTCGGCCAGGAATCCCTCGAATTGTGTGGCCGTGAATTGAGGCCCGTTGTCTGAGACTATCACGTCTGGTAACCCATGAGTGGCAAAGAGTTTTCTGAGCATGCGGATTACCGCCTCGGCAGTGGTTGACCCCATTAATATGATCTCCAGCCATTTGGAGTATACATCAACCACTACCATGAATGTTTGGCCGTGGAATGGACCCACAAAATCAATATGGACTCTCGATCAGGGTGCCCTAGGCCTTTCCTATTCCTGAACTGAGGCTTTGGGGGGCGCGACCCTAGATTTCTGACACGGCGTACAGCCGGCCACCGATTCTTCTATTTGCTTGTCCATGTTTGGCCACCAAACATAACTCCGTGCCAGCGCCTAGATCCTGACCACCCCCGAGTGACCCTCATGCAATGCCCTTAGTATCTCCTCTCGTAGCGACAGAGGAACAATGATGCAATCTCCCCACAATAGGTAACCCCCTTGCGCCGAGATTTCATGCTGTCTTGTAAAATATGGTTTAAAGTCTGGTTTGACAGGCCCTTGTGGCCATCCCCTCCACACCCAGTTCAAAATAGTCCGAAAGGTCGGGTCCTTGGCTGACTGTGCAGCCACCTCTGACGAAGTGACCAGGCCAGAGTCTAGGCAGTCAATGAGGAGGACGGGGACGCCCGGAGTGGGGTTGTCCACAAGGACTGGCAGTGGGCAACGGCTGAGGGCATCAGCATGCCCCATGGATTTGCCCGGCCGGTGGGTCAGCTTATAGGAATAGGCTGCGAGGAAGATGGTCCATCTGGTGAGCCGGGGGGAGAGAGATGCCGGTGTGGGGCGATAAGCCCTAACAAGGGCTTGTGGTCAGTGACCAGCTCAAAGTCCCTGCCATAAAGGTATTCGTGAAAACGTTTCACCCCGGCCACCGCAGCAAGCGCCTCCCTGTCAAGCTGACTGTAGTTGCGTTCAGCACTGGACAGCGTCCTGGAAAAGTAAGCGACAGGGGCCTCCAGGCCGTTGGGCAGCTGGTGGCTCAGGACAGCCCCGACCCCAAACGGGGAGGCATCGCATACTAACACTACCGGTAGTGTCTCGTTGAATTGGAGAAGGAAGCTGTCTTCGGACAGGAGGTGCTTAACGGCCCGGAAAGCAACCTCCTCGGACTTTCCCCAAACCCAGGGAGCTTTCTTGGACAGGAGGCGATGTAGGGGCTCGGCAACAGTAGCCTTATTTTTTAAAAACATGCTGTAGAAATTCAGCAGTCCTAAAAAGGCTTGGAGCTCGGACTTGTTGGTGGGCGTGGGGGCTTCTTGGATTGCCCTGACCTTGTCCTTAGTAGGGTGGATGCCAGTCCCATCTATGCGATAACCTAGGAACTCCACTTCAGGTACCCCTATCTGGCATTTACTCCCCTCGACTCTGAGACCGGCAGCTCTAAACCTGCATAGGACCTCCCTAAGCCTATTCTTCAGTTGGTTTTTGTCGCGGGTGGTGATCAGCACGTCATCGAAGTAGGGCACTACGCCTGGAATCTTAGTTAGAAGGCGTTCCATAATCCCCTGAAATATTCCAGGGGCTACGCTGACCCCAAATTGTAAGCGGTTACATTTAAACGCCCCCCTATGCGTGACTATGGTTTGCACCTCGGTTGTAGCACCATCTACTGGCAGTTGCTGGTATGGCTGCATGAGATCTAGTTTAGCAAAGATGGCGCCCGGGCCTAGCGTGTGCAATAAATGCTGGACAATTGGGACTGGGTATGCACTCTGTTGAAGGGCCTTATTAAGGGTGCATTTATAATCAGTGCAGATGCGCACTGACTCATCGCTTTTGACCGGCGTCACTATGGGTGTCTCCCATTTTGCATGATCGACCGGCTCTAACACTCCCTGGCTAATTAGCTTGTCCAATTCACGGTCGATCTTGGGCTTCAAAGCGAAGGGGACCCTCCTGGGTTTCATTCTGATTGGTGCTATGCTAGGGTCAAGGCTAAAGGAAATAGGGGTGCCCACATACTTGCCGAGCCCTTCGTCGAACACGTCGCGGAATTCTCGCAGCAGGACATCGGCACAGCCACTGGTGACAGCGTTGATTCCAGTCACTCTCATGCCTAGGGCACTAAACCAGTCCAGGCCCAATACACTAGGGAGGCAGCCACGTACCACTGTCAGGGGGAGGTCTCCTTTGAATCTGCCGAAACAAATGTGGAAGTTGTTCCAGCCCAGGACAGGGATGCGATTCCCTTGATAATCGCTGAGCTTTAGGCTTTGCACTTTGAGTTGATTCTGTCTGAGTGCCGGAATGGCCTGTTTGACAGCAGCCCAGGACATAATTGAGATTGACAAGCCCATGTCAACCTCCATTTCACAGGGAGACCCCTCTATTGACACAGTCACATGTATTTTCTTATGGCTAGGGGTACTCGCCTGTCCGATCCTGGTTTGGTTGGTCTCCGGTGTTCTGCTGTGCCCGGTGTGGTGTTTGGCTTTTGGTGGGTCTTGCCTCTGGCCTCATCTCGCCTCGTCCTGGGTGGCATCAGGGTTGGTGCGCTTACTGGGTAGGTTCGCTCAGCAGACCTTGGCAAGGTGCCCCGGTCATTCGCAGTGCCGGCAAATGGCATCTTGGAACCTGCAGGTGGCTCGTGGGTGCGGACCCCCACAGCTATAGCAAGGTTGTGGTCTTTGTGCTTCTGCTCCTCGGCGCCAGTCTGTCCGGTAGACCTCCTCCTCGCTGTCATCCTCGGGGTCATCTAGGCACTGGTTCTCATGGATTGCTGGCATTGCCTTCTGGGGTGCCAGCACGCTTCGTTGGTGGAGCGACTCCGCAGCTTTATTAGATGACTCGGTTGCCCTTGCCTCATCCAATGCTGTTTGTAGTGTTACATTGGACTTCGCAAGTAGTCTTCGTTGCAGGCGAATGTCCTGCACCCACATATTAGTTGGTCTAATAATATGTCATCTAGGTCCCTAAATTCGCAGTGCGTCGCAGCATTCCTCAGTGCCGCCAGGTATTGATTGATGGACTCCCCCTCCTTCTGTAATCGTTGGCGGAATTCATGCCATCTGACCACCTTGGAGGGCATCGGATCATAGTGGGTCTGCAGCATGTTCTGCAGGACCTGCCAGGGAACCGTCTACACTGGCATGGCTCTGACAGGGATTCAGCCATGTCGAAAACCTCATGGCTGCAATGGCTGAGGAAAAGCGCCTGTTTCCTATTGTCAGCCAGGCCGAGGAGGTCATTGGCCTCCAAAAAACACCTGAAGTGGGTCATGTAGGACCCCCAGTTCTCCTTCGCTGGATTGAAGAGAGTCAGCAGATGGAACGCTGACATCTCGGCCTATGCGGTTTGAATTTTACCACACAAAATGGCCACCGTTCTTTTTGCCGCCAGGCTGGATCTTCGGCATCTGCTTTCAGCTCTTTTTGTTCCACCTTCATCAGAATCCCACCTTCGTCGCCAGTTGTTGGGTTCTGGGACAGAAGAGGCTTGAGGCAGGCTTCAAACAATAGCTCTTTATTGCAACTATATACAAGATCCAGCAAAGAGCCAGGCTGACAGCTTCCCCTTTTATAGGGAGCTGTCAGACGGCATAGCCAATCAGCAGTCTCCATTTTCCCGCTCAAACAGCGGACTTTAGAGTAGACCAGGCAGTCTCAATATCTAATATGTCAGATTTTGGAAAATTAAATTTAACTGAATCATGATACTTGCCATTTATCAGAACTGTAAAACATGAATTATGAATATGTCTGCAGATTTTTATATACCGGTATATGAGATATAGATAAATGGGTTAGTAATGTTAATCCTAAATATGTGAGAGGGCTCTGGGCTTGTGGAGGAGGGAAGTGGGAGAAATTATGAAAATCTATAGAGCAGTGGTTCTCAACCTTTCTAATGCTGCGACCCCCCCGCGACCCCCCCGCCTGCCCGCAACCCCCTCACCGCCCCCTCCCCGCACGGGATGAGGTGACAAAGGGGGCGTGGCACCAGGGGCGAAATGCTCCGGGTTTGGGCTTGCCTGCGGACAGCTGGACAGCTGATAACGTGGAAGCAGGAGACTTCACCCAGACGCCGCCATTTGGGTTCTTTTACCCTCTGCGCATGCGCAAAGCATTCTGCGCATGCGCAGAGGGTAGAACAACTCAAATGGCGGCGTCCAGGCTACCAGCTGTCCGGCGACCCGCAGCACGGCCGAACCGGGACCTTTTCACCCCTGAAGTGACGGTGGCACCAAAATGGCGGGCTAACGCACGCGGCGACCCCTGTGAAATGGTCGTTCGACCCCCAAAGGGGTCACGACCCACAGGTTGAGAACCGCTGCTATAGAGGCATAAAATAATCACTGACTATAGAAAGGGTTAAGTCATATGCAAATATCAGGCCAAATGAATAAACAATATATAAAGCAAGCTTAGCAAAAAAACAAGTATAGCAAAAATAAATTCTGTGGATGGATTTTATGCATCACATTTTCGGCAGTGTTAATATTATGAATATTTTCAATTAGCACTGTTTCACAAAGAAGGTTTCCCAGAATTATACTCTAATTAAACAGAGTTCTCAAATTATTCCAGGCTTTACTAACTTTGGTAGCTTATTTTATTTCTTTTCATAGAAGCTATATCTCTTCTTTTTGTTAAAGAAAAAAAAGGTTGGTTAAAGATTTTAAAAGTTTTCAGTTTTTTTATTTTTCTAATACAGGTGTACTGGATTTGTTTGTTGTTTTTTTAATTCAGTCAATTCCTACACACAGAGTCATGGTGTTTCAAATGTTACTAAACTACTATCCCCAGCAATCCCAACAGTTGGGGATAATATTGAGAGTAAGGTTTTAGAATTTTTCAGAAATTCTCAGATTCATTTCTTATGATATACACATGTATCTAGGGATATTTTAAGTCAGGGGTCCCCAAACTTGGCAACTTTAAGACTTGTGGACTTCAACTTCCAGAATTCTCCAGCCAGCTATGCTGGCTGGAGAATTCTGGAAGTTGAAGTCCACAAGTCTTAAAGTTGTCAAGTTTGAAGACCTCTGTTTTAAGTGGACATCGGATTGCACCATCACCGTATCACAGAGTAGCCCTTGGTAGATTAGTAAAGAAAACCTTGGAAAAGATATTTACATGCCATGATATATACAGTATATTTTTTTATTTACAAAAATTAGAACTGTGAAAGCACTGGTTTTCCCTGAGATATTGTAGGGCAACAGAAATTTGACTTTGGAGAAACATTAGAAACTAGAATACTGACAGTTCTGAACTTTGGTTTTGTAGGAGACTCCTAAGAATACCATGAATAGTCAAAATGATCAGAAAAACAAATCAATATAGGGTTCTCACTTGAGGCACAAACGGCTAAGCTGAAATTGTTATATTTTGAACACATTATGCAACACCTAGTTTTCTTGAGAGGTCTATAATAGTAGGAAAGAAAAGAGAAAAGGAGGATAGACAGCAAGAGTGGATGGACTGGATCACTGTGCAATGGAAGGCATGAAAAACCAGATAACCCCAAAGAAAATCTTTCTATGTGGCTGTTAAGAGTCAACAGCAACTTGATACATATACATGTGTACCCCCTTTCATATTGCAATTTGCTAACTGTACTTGAAGACAAACTTAGAAAGGTTTGCCAGATTCTTACCAATTAAAAAAGCAAATATTTGAAATCAAGTAATTCCATGATGGCTTTTTAATATATGTATCTAAATTGTATGTAGATTTAATTAAATTAAATTAAATTTGGTCCTGATTTGGATTAGGTAGCAGTCCAGGAAGAAATGGTGCTTAACCTTCTTCTCCTGCTGTTTTTTTATAATTGAAAGCTTTACTACCAACCCCAACAGCTAATCCTCACTGGAGGAAACGTTTCTCACTAGCAGCAATAATTTTAACAACAATTTTAATTAGGAAGATATTAACTCAAAATTTTCTCTATCCCAGCTGCTTTTCAGCTAAAAAAAAACATTGGGAAATCCCATCACACTCCCACAGAAACACATGTAATTTGGCATTTAGTATGATATACAGAGAAAGAAGTATACAGACCAACAAATGTATTTGCTATAAAGTGGATTTTTTGCAAAACAGGATATTTTAAACAGTATAATCAAAAAATATTTTCAGTGATAATACAACCTATAGAATTAAGAAAGGTATGCCGAATATGATGATATAAACAATAAAGACACACTGTTTAAAATATTTTGGCTGTATTACAAATATACACAGATATTAGAAAGATACTTAAATTATCAATATATCAATGTATATAAATCAATAATCAATATAAAATTATCAGCATGATTATTAAGTTATTATGTGTTTTGTTCAAAGACGTAGGCAGCTTTAAGATAAGAGAGAGATACTGATTAGTAATTGATTAACAGGTAAGCATTCTTTTTGTAAGAAGTATGATAAAGGTGTCAGCGGACTAATAATATAATATGGAGTGTGATTATGAATAAATGCTCTCATTAAGCCACTTAATATCTGTTATTAAGCTATAGTTGGAAAATGACTTAATTAATTTTTCCATGATCAATTATAATTTTATGGAGGCATGCTAGGATGCTCAGAATGTTTGTTCAAAACTTCATGAAAATATGTAATTTGGTCATTCATAATTTTGCCGACAATTTTAAGGCTAGCTGTGGGATCCTAGGCTAGCATTAACACCTTATTTGTTGCCAGCATGGATTGTATGTGAGTCAGGTGATTGCAGTTATAGTAGACAGCATAAAGTTAGAGGAATATTGTCCTTGCTTTCATCTTCTCCTTTGGCAGTTTTACTTCAGAAAGCATCCCAGAAAATAGGAAGAAATTGAGAATTTTTCTCACAGTACTGCTTTACTTCGTTTGTCTCAGGAAGTCTGATGATCTAACCAAGAATGTTACATGTTTTTTATATTCTAGCAGGAACCAGGGAAGATGGAAAACTCTTGAATCAAAAGTTTCTGCTGTCTCTGCTGCTGTTGCCTCTATTGCCTAACCAGATAAGTGAGGAATACAATAAATGGCAAAACTTAGGTATTTGGAGAGTGATGGGGAATGGCATGAAGAAAAGGAAAAGGATTGACAGAACTGCAAATAATCCTATGAACTGAGATGCATGAATAACACATAGACTCTGAAATATTTACTCTACATATATAGTATGAATATATCTCACTATTCCACCTTACTATTCCTTCATTACAAATACGTCCATTTGTAATAATTTTCCAGTCATTTTACCAAGACTTCAAATCTAATTACGTTAGAAAAATATAATGATAAAACTGGAAAAATCTGCAGAAATTAACATCTTTTGAAAGTATTTTGAAGCTGACGTTTTTCCCCACCATGGTAACTAGAGGTAGTCTAAATATGAAATCATAAATTTAGAGAGAGAGAGAGAGAGAGAGAGAGAGAGAGAGAGAGAGAGAGAGAGAGAGAGAGAGTATTATACATATGCACATATATCAGATGACTTAGTACATTTGTCAGTTACAATGCAATTTGTTCAAACTGTTGAAAATGAGCTGAGAATTCTTATTTTACAGGTACTTTTCTTACATAGTGAAAGCAATTCTATGCATGTGTTCCATTTATATATTGCTCATATAAATTCAACAAATGCCTATCTGTTTTGAGGCTGAAACATGCAAATTATATATTTATGCAACTAGAAATTAGATACTGAAGCTGAAACTCAAATAATTTGGCTACCAAATGTGAAGAGATCCTGATTTGGGAAAGATTGAAGGCAAAAGGAAAAGGGGATGAGATGGTTAGATACTGCCATTGACACAGTAGGCATGAGTTTGGGCAGAGTCCGGGAGACAGTGAAGGAAGGGGGTACTGGTGCTGGGGTGCTGTGGCCCATGGGGTTGTGAAGAGTCAGAAACAACTTAGCAACTGAACAAAGAAATAAGAAGAAGCTTAATGTACATTGCCCTGAATATGATTTCATTTTTTTCTTTCATTTTTCTGATATTAGCAATACACACATCTGGTATAACAGCTAAGAGAAGTTTAAATACAGTTTCTAATTTTTTTATGATGGTACAATACCAAAACCCTGCCCCAGAAGTTTTACAGGTGATACAACAGACCATCTCACAAAGTAGCTAACTAATATTGGTAAAGAAACACTAAAATGAATTGGAAATTTCACTATGTGGTAACGATGAACATATTATTGCTAAGATTTATAAAATGTTATTGAAATTGATTTGGAAAATGACTTTGTTAATATATATGTTGACATCAGCAAGATTCCTACTATGGGAGAATGGTTGCAAAAGTTGATGGAGGTGACTGAAATGGCAAACTGACTATCTTGATTAAAGAAAAGAACATAAGTACTTTTGTTTCCACATGGAAACCACTTCTGAACTTCTTGCTTGATGTGGAAAAGAATGAAACTTTGATTTTGGGTATTACAGATTAGATTGATAGATCTTTATAGAAATGACTTGTTCATACTACTATGAAAAAGCAAAAAGTTGTGATCTGTTGTTAATGCCTTATTCTACTGTAACAGAGAGAGTTGGAAGTAATGCTTCTTTTTATTTTTCTTTCCCTATCCTTCCTCACTTTTCTTCCCCCTTTTCCCTTCCCCCTCATTGTCCTCTTATTTGCTTTTGTGTTTTATATTTTACAATACCTTATAACTTAATAAAAAATGTGATACTGATTCAGAACACGTCACAAAGCAAAAGTTTTCCAATATATGGTTTATTTTGATATGGCAGCATTGTGTTACCTTGCAAATTTGGGATGCCAGGTATTGGTGTCATAGTTATTTCTTTTTCTCTGACACTGAGTGTGAATATTTGAAATCATAAAACTGCTAGTAGAGTGACAATAATAATGACTTTGTTTTTGTTTGGATTGAAAAGTGCTTGCAGTAAAAACTGGATGACACAAGCATAAACATCTTGTTTGTGTTTAGTGCTTGTCAATTATACTACTGTTTGAGGTTATGCAAAGTCATAGTCTGGGCTTTATATTTTACTTTGAACATATTTTGGCTTTAAGACTTACTAAAATTAGCTGTAATAATATAGGCTTGCTCAAAGCCTATTCCCATGGATAAAATCTAATTTGATTCTTAAATGTTGATCTCTCCCTCCCTCCTTCCCTCCCTCCCTCCCTCCTTCCCTCCTTCCCTCCCTCCCTCCCTTCCAATTTTTTCCATTTAAAAGAAAAAATGGCTAGGAGGGCTTGTAGTTTTTTTTTTTAATACTGTAAAAATCTGTTATTAAAGCAT
>QLTV01000601.1:6103307-6123668 GCA_003457575.1 Thermophis baileyi | reverse complement strand
GAGTCCGCCAAGGTCCTTGACAGAGTGAGGGTCGTCTATGAGGTCGTATCCGCCCAAATTTAATTTTGTGTTCTGATTTTTTTTTGCCAATGTGTAAGACAGAGCATTTGTTGGTTGAGATTTGAAGTTGCCAATTGTTTGACCATTCTGACACATAGTTAAGTTCTTTTTGAAGGGTAGCAGCATTGTCGGTGGTGTTAAATAGTTTTACATCATCAGTGAAGAGAATGCAGTTGCTTATAATATGATCGCAAAGGTCATTAATGTAAAGTATAAAGAGTGTTGGTCCTAAAACGCTGCCTTTGGGGACACCACTGTTAACAGGTGCAGGATTTGATAGGGCGCTCCCTCTTTTGACCACTTCTTGCCTGTTTGACAGGAATGCAGCTATCCAATTATGCAAGGGTCCAGAGATGCCATAAGGTTTTAGTTTTATAAGTAATTTGTCATGTACCACTGAATCAAAGGCTTTACAGAAGTCTATGTAAATTGTGTCTATTGCTTTGCCCTGATCAAGTTGTGTACTCCATATGTTTTTGCAGTGTAGGAGTTGCCGATTACAGAATAATTTTTTTCTGAAACCAAATTGTTTGTTAGAGAGTAGGTTGTTTGTCTCTATGTGGAGGGTAATGGATTGGTTTATGATTGATTCCATGACTTTGCAGGTGATGCAACATAAAGGGATTGGTCTGTAATTTTCAACTAGGCTGGGGTCTCCCTTTTTGAAGATAGGGATGACCGTGGCTAGTGACCATAGGTTGGGCAAGGAACTGGTCCTGAAAGATTTTTCAAAGATTATGCTTAGAGGTTCTGCTATGGCAGTGGAAAGCTTTTTTAAGAAGTAGGCACATAGTCCATCAGGTCCAATATGGTTTTAGGCTGCATAGTGCCTTTTCAATGTTATCTTCTGTAAAATCGATTTGTATTAGATCGTTATAATTATTTGTGGTACGACTAGGAAATATTGGGCATGAGCCATTGCTGTTTACAAAGACTGAACCAAAGAATGTGTTAAAGAGGTTGGCTTTAACGGCTTCATCATTGCAGTCTTTACCGTTAAGTCCTTTTAGGGGTGGGATGGATCTCGAGTCTTTAAGTTTGTTGTTTACAAAATTATAGAAGCCGCGGGTGGATTTTGTGCATAGAAGGTTTTCCTCTTGTTTGATGTGATAATTGGTGCATTCAGTATTTATCTGGTGGCATAAGTTTTTGTAGAGGCTTTTATTGTTGGTTTTGTTGCCAGTTTTGTTTTTTCGCCAAAGAGATTTTTTTTTTTTGGATTGGAGCTTCCTTATTGTTATGGGTAATTTGTTTTTTCTGGTTTTGGGGGTTATTAGTGGTACGTATAGTTTAATGACTCTTTTGACTTTGAGCAAAAAAATGTTATAATGTTATAATGAGATCAAGGCAGTTGTTGAGTCTAGTGTTGTTAGTTACTAGTTGATCTAGTCCCAGATTAGTAACAGCATTGTACAGGGTTGCATGTATGGGTTCAGTTGTACATTCGTTTAGGGTCCAATTAATAAGAGGTAGATTGAGATCACCAAGAAAAATAAGAGGGTGTGGGCAGGAGGCTGCCCACGTTAGTAGTGAAGTTCACTTGTTCACATCTTTGATGTTGTAATCAGGGGCTCTGTAACATAGTAAGAAGCGAAATGTGGTATTTAAGGACAACTCGCAGACGATGGTCTCAGGAAGAGCGAGTTCCTGTGTAACTTGAAAATTTTTTAGATTTAGGGACTTTTTATAGAAGATAGCAACACCACCGCCTCTACGGATTTCACAAACATGATAGTCTCTTACTATGGTAATGGAGTCAGGGAGGGATGCTCTCTCTCTCTCCTGAGATTTGCTGAACACTTTAATTTTAAAATGGAAAGTGATAAGACAGTAGGTTCCAGTAGGTTCAGCATAAAGATTCAGTTGTTTGGCCTCTTGTTTGAAATGCCAAAGTCCCAGATCTTTTTCTGGCATCTCCTTGTAAAAAAACATCATGGATCAGCTGAAGAGGAAGAGAACAGGAATTTCGTTCACAGTTAAAATCAAGATGATGTTGCTAATCCCCCACCCTGCTGGCCTTCCGGAAAGCCGTGAAGACCTGGCTGTTCCGGCAGGCTTGGGGCCGTTGATCTCGCCTCTGTAATTTGGAGAGATCCGGCCACGAAACGGTGTGTATGAGTTTTTAGTTGTTTTTTGAATGTTTTTAATATGTTTCTTTTTAATAGTTTTTTATATTTTAATAATGTTTTTTATTGTTGTAAGCCGCCCAGAGTCCTCCGGGAGTTGGGCGGCATAGAAATATAAATAAACTTGAAACTTGAACTAATGAAGGGGACAGGAGAAACACAGAAGCTGATCAGATGCAAGTGTAATTAGAAAATGCTGGCTTGTACTGTGCTTCAGTCCTTTAGCCACAATAATTCCTCTTCATGTCCTGGGCAGGCATATATCGGTTGGTTATATATCTTAAAACACCTGCTTGCAACTGGTTGCCTGGGCCAGAAGACTGGCATTGGAGCAAGTTAGCGCAGGCACTACAAGAACCTTTTTAGTAAGAGGTAAAACTAATATTTCCTCGCCAAAGCTGAAGAAAGGCTTTGAGGAATTCTTCCTCCCCGCCTGAGGTAAGCCCGCCTACAAGCGTGTGCGGGGTGGGCTGCGTTTCCATACACCGCCCCCCCCATCCCCAGAGACAACTGGCGCGGGAGAGAAAAGGCGCCCGTGACGGGACCTCGCCGGGCGTTGTACAGGCGCCTGGTTGGTGCTCGGCGGCCCTGCGCGCGCTGTGTGTGCGAGGGAGCGTGTGTGGCGGCAACGGGCCGGAGAGGGAGAGCAGCAGGGGGCAGTGCCTGGGCTTGGGGGAAGAGAGGCTCTCTTCCACGCCGCGCTCAAGTGACATTCAGGGCGAACACCACATGTCTAACTCAGCCAGCCGGGCAGGCAGCGAATTACTAAGGCTCGCGCGGACAAACGCCTCTCCCTCTCGACTGGCCTAAACGTTAAAATAAACTCAATTGCTGGCCGTCATTCTCGGGCTCCCAAGAGATCCTCTCCCCTCCAAGCGCCAATTTCGCCTCAGTCTCTTTCCTCCCCCCTCCTTTGGAGAGTTTTCCTCGCTGGAAGAATGGAAACAATCTAACCAGCCTTCGCCTGCCCTCCTTCTGCCCGCTGAAAACAACAACAACAACAACAACAACAACAAAAAGAACACAATCAAAGCAAACGAGCGGCCGAGTGCGACGCAAGTGGCGGCGAGGGCTACGGACTTGGAGGGAAGCCTTGTCCCGCTGTTTCTTGGCAGGCAAGGAGCTCCGGGCGAGCTCGGTCCTCCTTCGGAGCCAAGGCTCATCGCCTGACGAACTTTGGGCAAGGTCGGCGCGGGCCAAACAAGGCTTGGCCCTTCAGGTAAGCGGGACGCCGGGCAAGGTTTTCCGCGCGGCCACGGCGGGATGAGGGAGTGTCGGCTGGAGGAGGCTCCGCTCGCTCGCCGAGTTGCGGGGGGGGGGCGCTCCAACAGTAGCAGAGAAGCTCTGGGCTATCCCAGGTCGCCTGGCTTGGGCGGCTAGGGAATTCTGAGCCTTTTTGGACGGGATCTCGCTGATGCTTTAGAATAGTTGAAGTTACTATTGATTGGCTTTGGGGCGTAAGGAGAGCCAGGTCTGCTCCGCTCCTGATTCTCCCTCCTGAGTCCACGGAGAGGAATCTGGGCTTCGGCTTCGAGCCCTGCCCCGATAGCCACTCCGGGAAGTTGTAGAAGCGTTGCAGATTCCAGAGAGGCTGCGCGCGGGTGAGACATAAGATGCAGCATCTTTGGAAACTTGTAAATACATGGCTATTCTCTCTCATCACTTTCTTTTCTCCACCTTCTTCAGTTTTATAATCGCAACCAATTCATTAGGTTCTTTGCCGTAGTAGACTGCCCAGCACATAACTCTGAAAAAAATTGAGCGTCAGACCTAAAGAAGGAGATTCTAATTTTGATAGACAGTCCGATCTCTCTTCGGAACTTAAATCTGTAAAGTTTTATGAAGCCTGGTTGGGTTCTCTCCCCCCCCCCCATCGCAGAGTAGCACCATTTCTCTTTTTATGTTCTTGCGGTTTTTGTTGGCTTTCCGCAATCTTTTGATGAGACAATTCTGCCTTGCCAGTCTTAATCCCGATTGTCTTCACTTGGGATGTGTATCCTTTCCCTAACAACAGTGTGCCTTCCACTGGGAAGGAAAGAGAAGGAGCAACCCAGAGTTCATCTTTTCCTCTGCCAGTTGGTGGTGTGGGGCTGTTTCAATGAGATTCAACTTTGCAGAGTCGCTCAACAAGGTTTCATTATTTCCCTTCACTCCAAAGTTACTTTCTGTCCTGTTCCTTCCCATTCCCTGCGGTTTATTTGATGTAACACATGAGGAACTGAGCAAAGGCTCCCTATTATAGAACCGCAATGAGTTTGTAGAAGATTTCTGTCTAAAAGCTTTTCGGTTTTGGTGCATGGAATGTTTCTCTTGCTGGTTCATGGAATGTTTCTCTTGCTGGTTCTCTTTCAATCCAACAGTAACATGTCCTTTCCTAAGGTGAACCATTTATTATTTCTACTGTAAAGTTTTTCCCAAAATACAACCAGACTTAGGCGGCAGGTTTGCATTCAGAAAGTTGTTGCAAAAGGGAAAGCAAGAAATGCAGAGTAAGCAAGAAGAGAGATACATAAGAGGCAGAGTGACATTTATATCTAATGTAAGTTCTTACCATTCCATCTATGAATGTAGTTACTTTCTTCCAAAGTTTTGTGCAGCCTAACTACTTAGAGGATATTGGATACTAGCACTTGCCTCCTTCTAAATCATCATCATAGCCTGACCAAAGCAAAATCTAAACTATGAAGCTGAAGTGTAATCAGTTGTTTAAAAACACTGTCAGAATAGTTTCAGCGATGTAAATTTTCATATTTTTTCAATGCTTTGGCTTCTTTTCCACATTTCAGTAACAGTTGGTCATGGGGATTAATTTCAGTTTTATCTTCTACTATGTTTCAAGGGATATTATTTATATATATAAATGTGTGTGTATACACACACACACACACACACACAAATACATGCAAATAAATTAAAATAAAATAAAATATCTTTTTAAAAAACATGTCCTGTTTTGAACAGACCTGCTGCATAGGATTATTTATTATTAAGCATACATTCTGTAGAAATAAATATGCTTTTCTAGATGATTTTAAAATTGTTTTCACTTATTCATATTTGGAAATTCTAGTGGAATTAGCCTTGCAGTTGATTTTGGCAATAACCCTGCTTTAAATTGTCACAATAAAACAAAGTAATTGAACATGTGGTAGTAGAAGAAGTGAAAATTAATTATTTATGGTTTGTATTAGACATTTTAGTTAACAGAATTGAAAGCATGACTATGAAATATCTCTTCATTATTTGTAAATAGAACTTTTTAATCTCTCAAATAATATATAATTGGTGAATATCTGTACTCTTTGTACAGGACCTATTTAATACTTCCATGATTAAGTATCATAACTTTCTTCAAGTTGGATAAGTTAGTGATACAGATCAGTGCAATATTTTGCCAATACCACTGAGAATTGGGGAAGGTGTGTAGAGACAATGCTGTCTTTGAAACAAGTGGAAAGATGGGCTAAGATAGGGAACAGAAGTTCTGTTTGTAGCTTTTCAGCTCTATTGTTATTCTTGACCACTTTTTTAAAACAAACAATGCACCAACCTGAGTATGTGATATTTTCATTGAAGAATAATATAGATGCTAACAGTAAAAAATATTTTAAAAAGGTAATATGTTTAATTTTGAATCAGTAATAGTGTAGGGGAATTATAATGGTAATATGGGATCAAATTCCAATCATAACATCTTTTTAAAGGATTTGGTTGGTTACTCTCTGTGCTCAACTCCGTAAAAATGATTCATTTGAGTGGCTTAGATTTTCCCTTTTTTAATCTTGATAACTGAACCAAAATTGAGTATCAGATTTTATCTCAGATATTTTTTCGCATAAATCTATATTTGACTAGCTCATTTGTGTGCATGTCTGCTCAGAAACGAGTGCCACTGTTAATAGGATTACTTCAAAACAGGTCTTAGACTGTAGTCCTATGAACACAGCTGTTTTATTTCTGAGTAAATGTGTAAGACTTAGTTGCATGTCTAATATTATATGACATTAAAGAAGTATCCAGAAATGTATTTAGAGCCAAAGATAATGGAAATACAGGATAATTCTATAACATTAAACCTGCTTTTTTGTTGGAAAACTATAGAATAATTTTGAAATGCATATTAGAAGAGGCATTCAGGAACCTGAATAATTCAACTCTCAAGGATATAAATGTGAATACAGAGTCAATCTGTATAGTCACTTAATGCAGATTGTGAAGATACATTTTTATTAACATTATTTTTTCCAGGTGTTTCAAATACAAAGACATTGAAGAAATTAGAATAAAATTAAAACAATGGAAACCACATTTTAGAAACAGCATGTAGAAACAAGATTGATAGAAGATATCAAAATAGTGAGACTAAAATACATTACTTATTACATAACAGTTATAGCATTTATTATATAAAACTATTATATAAGACGTAAAAGCTATATCAGGCATCAGAGACAGGAATTAGTAATAAAGCCTAGACAACAGGACACCTGGCACCAAAAAAGAGTAGCAGGTGTAAAGGAAAGACATTTCAAAACTAGAGAGACCATAATGAAAAGGCATTTTATTCCATGGCCACCTTCAAACTTTTCACAGAAGGCCATAGGAAGAAAAAAAAAACCTTTTGAAGATTATAGAGAGAGAAAAACAGGTCCACACAAGAAGATACATTCCATCTTATTGAGATTACAAATCACTTAGAAGTTTATAGGTAAAAATTAGTATGTTGAATTGGATGTGATAATTCTTTGGAAGGCAGAGAAGTACTGGTGCAAATAGATTCATAATGCCTGGTTCTTATTAAAACCTTTGCAGGATCGAACCTTGTTTTGCAGTAGCTTTATCTTATAAACATTCAAAGACAATTGCACTGAATGAAACTATGGTTAATAGTTTCATCTTCATTTTTTACATTTCTGCCATCAACTTGTAGTTCATTACAATATTTCACTTATAATGCAGCTATTTTTAACTTATATATGGATAAAACTTACGTTTCTAGAAATGTATATACATGTAATTATCTAATGTTCCTGTCATAAATGGGTCTTGTAAAATAAAAAGTCATTTATAACCAATGATTTATCATTTTTTATCAGCCATATTCCTAACAGGAAATATTCTTTTGAACCCTTCTCACTCTTTTTTTTTTAAAATGACATTTTTAGTATAGAGGGATTTAAAAAAAAAATGACAGGTTAAAGATTATTGGCATTTTTTGCTCCTTTTATAATGACACTGAACTGAAATATGGGATAATCTGAAGGACATATTTTCTGAAATCTTTCTAGAGTATTTTTTATTTTGTGAAGCAAAAATATTATTCGATATTGGAATACAATCACTATTCTTTTATATTGTCTTTTTATTACAAAATCTGCAGAGCTTTGGCAGAACTTTGGAAATATTTCTTATAGATTCTTGTTTTGATATGTTTTACTACATAGACATAGACATTCACGCACACACAAATTGGTATTTTAGAAGCCACCGAAGATGTATTGTGCTTTATAATCCACATTAATTGTATGATTATGGTGGGTTGATTAGAAATATTATATTTAAAACATCTTCGGGTCAAAACTAGATATCTTTAGATAGAGCTTGAAAAGATTTCTCTCTGAAATTTTTGGGCAGTCATAGCTCATTATTGCATTTATTATAATAACATATTATGTATAATCTTAGTTGAGCCACTTGTTATGTTTCTATTAAATTATCCTAATTATATTTTAGTATTATAAAAATTAAAAAATATTTGGACAGTTATAATTTTAGATCTAGGG
Organism: Thermophis baileyi; assembly: GCA_003457575.1. Taxonomy (NCBI): domain Eukaryota; kingdom Metazoa; phylum Chordata; class Lepidosauria; order Squamata; family Dipsadidae; genus Thermophis; species Thermophis baileyi. Next base: position 6,115,699 of record QLTV01000601.1, on the reverse strand, counting down.
CTGCCATTTTGATTCTTGCTGTTCAGTCTGAATGGAAATGCTTGCCCTCTTTTACTTTAGTCCTTCAGTTTGTGCCAACTGGTCAGAAGACAGTTTCTTGTTTACTTGACAAAAATGTGATCTATTTTATGTGATCTATTTGATGCTATTGCCATATTATTATTATTTGGAGTAACTGTCCCTCAAAGGCATAACATTAAAAAAGGATTAATATAATGATTAATACAAGACATGCCTGTTAGATGCATATATGAAGGTAAATAATGCAAGAATTATTACAGGTATATATGTCTGCAGTATTGTAACTATTAGTCAGATTAAGATATTAATAGAGAAATAACTAGAAGTAGAAATAAAAGTATCCCTTATGCTTAGACTTAAACTAATATCAGATCCCTTTATTGTTAATAGTGTTGGAAAGAAATTAAACTCCAAGATATGACTTTTCTCCATGCTTTAGATTGCCTGTTACTTTATAGCAAATTTATAACCACTTTTCTAGTTGTTTTGTCACTAATGTTCAGTATGTTTCTTTATGTCACTTCTTATTATAATAGACTCAAAAATTCTGGATCAATTTTTGCAATTAATATTTTGATGTATTATTGGTATCATATGATAAATTAAGACATGCATGATTGTCTGAGTATAAGTGCCTAGAAAAATACATTACATTTTTAAAAATACATTAGATTTTTCATTAGATATGTCATTCTATACTATATATAGTGATTTGGAATTACTTGTTATACATTCATTTTATTATAAGTAGATAACATTTAATTTGACTTAAATTTTGATATCTGTAAATTTATTTACATGCATACATACACATTACACACATATTTGCAGTATCTGTTATGTGACTGAAGGTAAGCATTTGTCAGATGTTAACTTTTGCAAAAAAAAAAAAGACTTTAAATTGATTTAAGTGTTAGGCAGCTTTGAAGATAGTCTTTAAATCTTTAATAAATTAGTGCAAATCCATGTTTTAGATATGGTTTTTGTTTTTAAAAAAGGATGATTTGATCATAATCCTATAAATTCCATGTAAAACATGTATTTTAAATACAAAAGTCTCTTCAAAACAAATGATGCTGGTGTATTTACAAATCTGTCCTGCCCTTTAAAAAAGTATAAATTACTTAATAAATTTCATTTTGTAATTATATTCAAGATCAGATAAAAACAATGTTTTAGACTTGGCTATTAGTTAAAACAGTCCAAAAATCTAACTTAAATTGAGATGAAGTAATGCCAGATTCAGTCTGTAGTGCTTTCTGGAGTGAAGCAACAGCTTTAACCTCAGAACATCTGAATTATAGCTTCAGTTACACTGCAGCTTTTTGAGAGGAAAGTATGCCTTGTTTATGCATTCATTTAAATGCATTAAATTTTTCATTTTAAATTGCATGACTTTTTTGAAAGGACTGCTTTTAATCTTGCCATTCAAAAGCTTAATTTAATTATTTAAATTTAACTTAATTATCAAGCAGTTATTTATCTTGTCATCCTTCACTTAAAAAGAGAAAAAATAGGTACAGATATAAATACAAATGTAACATATTCTATTATTGTATTTTTGTAACTCTGGTTACCTTTACATTACAGAAGATCATATTGAAATATAACTAATAATATATACAAGAATACTATCAATATGAAGCTATTTTGGATTCTGTTGGAAAATACAGTAAAATTTGTCTATTACTTTTCATGTGCTAATCATATAATGGACTATAAGTCCCTAAACAATTCTTTTTTCAAATGCAATATTAAGATAATTCATTTCTTGAGGAGTATTTGATTTACCCATTGGTTTAAAACTAAGAAATGGTGGAGTTTTAAAGTAATGTATAATATATTACCTTTAATTCTGGCAGTTGTACAATTGGTACCATGTAACAGTGATTGTAAGATCTTTTGAAATCCTACATTTCAGTATATTTTTGTGGAGTTTCTTTTAAGCAAATACAATATTTTTATAACCTGGTGAACGAGAATAAAATAAATGAAGGGTATTTATTTATATTTATTGATCAACTTATATTAGATTTATATTCACCTTTTCCTTGGAAGCTTAAGTCGGTATACATAGCAGTTCCTATTTATCAGAATCAATCTTTATTTCGGTCACAGACCAGCACAAAAGTTAAACATCAAAATAAATACATTCTCTAAAAATTATTGGAAAATAACTAAGCAAAGTACCGTAATAATATGAACAAGGATCTTTAGTTCTTTAGATATTTATTATCATTGCAGTAGCACAAAATTTTACTATTGCATGAGTGGTGGCTGAATTTGAAGGAGATGGTTCATGTAGAAATTATCTGATCTCCCTAGAAATCTCTCTAATAGAGGGAGAATATACATTGATCTGATGTCCCTGTAGAACTTGCAGTGCAATAGGACATGTGAGATATCTTCAACTTCCTCATCACCACATGTACACATTTGCTCAGCTATTGAGGTTTTATCATACCTGCCCCTATTTATCAGACATTGTCTAATTATAAAATTGTAGATGCTACAATTAAATATAGGAAATAATGTCTGATCTTGGTATATTTTATCAGTCTACTTCAATTTAGTCCAAAGAATAATACTACTACCTGTAACATTATCCATCTTTTATAATTGGAAATAGTTTTCCTATAGAACACAACAAACAGACAAGACACATTAAAACTACTGATTCTATGAGACATAAAGCAACAATAACATTTTCCATTAATTTCCTACTCACTATTCAAAGCATAGGGCATGTTCTTCTGCTCCACTTCTAATTTAGTGTTTTTCACATTGTATCTCCTTAAGGGCACATATTCAGTTCATTTAGTGTCCTTCAGATGATTGCAGATTAAATCCAGCAGTTAATTTGCAGAGGATGGAATATTCCTCCAAATGAGTCAATAGGTACTTTGCTGTTTTTAAAGCTACACTTTATCATAAATTTACAAACAGCTGAATGATTATACTTGACTAAATGGAAAGCTGCTGATTTGAAAGTCAGCAGAAACATTTTAGCCTTTTTTAAACAAGTTGCTGTTTTTATTGCATGAACTCTCCACTTTTCCTTACTTTTTTTTTGAGCCCATTTTGTACCATTTCATAATTTTTCATTCAATTCAGGTATAAGGGTTAACTCACAAATTAACCAAATTAACATATGTGCTGTTTGCAAATCTGTGTTTATAAAGACAGATTTGTAGCCATGTTATGCTAAAAAGCATTGGTAAGAGAAGAATAGGAAAGAATTTTGGCTTAAGCTGCTTGTTGTAACTGCATATGTGCAGTATAGAAATTTTGATGCTTTAAATTTGTGTATGCATGCATATATACACATGTGCCCAGGTATGTGTCCACATACAAGAACCCATCCCCCCCCCCCCATATACACACATAAATTCCAGAATGGAAACTTTTGCTGGTTTCGATCATGACTATTTCCTACTTGAATGATAGTTGTCTTCAAAGGTGTTTTGTAATTAAAGAGTTTTAATGGCAAAGAGCACTTAGGAAGAAGTGTTTTTCAGCAGAAAAACAAGGAGACTGAGAAGCTCAAGATCAATTTTGTATGGTTATTTTTTCTCCAAATAAAAACAGCTGAATAAAGGATGCTTGTTTAAATGCAGAAATAATATTGTGCATAGTATGACTTTAAAGAATGCATAAATTATATGAAAGAAACATTTGAATAAACCTGTATATGATCAGGCTGCAAATAAGCCGAAGATTGTAAGTATGAATTTTAAGAAAAATGTGTATTTATGAGGAACAGCTGCCAGAATAGCAATTGATATTGAAGAGAACATATAAACAATTCCTTTGCCTTGATGAAGTAAAGAAAACATTTTTAATCTTCTTTCATCAGTGGGGTTTTATTTATGATTATAAACAAGTGTATTGCTGTCACCATTCTTTCAATCAAAATTCCTTTATATCCACAGATAGCATATTTAATGAATTCTAAACTCTCTGTTCAAATAATAGCAAAGACTCAAACTAAAAATAAAATCACAAGAAGATGATTTATTATTTTAAAAGATTGCAGTAGGCTATTACTACAGAGATTTGCTCTTAATAATCCAGGGGAGGAAATCAGAACTCCAGAATATGAATGCTTCAGAACTGGAGAAAGTCAGATGTATAACATGTAGAGAAAAAAATCAAGGGTGAGAAAAGCCTAATATATATTGCTTAAAGGATCAATTTATTATTTTCAGAATTATTATTATTATTACAATTTGAAAAACTTGCTCCCCCAAGAAATGTTACAAAGTAGCTGTAATTAGTTGCCACTGAAATCAGTAAGATGAGTTTACCATAAATCATGTCACTGTTTTAGCTACTGTAGGTACCACTATATTTGTATGATTAAATAAATAATGAAGGTGATACAAAAAAGAAAATTGAACGGCGTGTTAAATGTGGTTGACAGCAGGGGTTGGTTCTGGATCCTTTTGCTGCCGATTCGCTCAGGGTCGCGCGCGTCTGCAGCAATCAAAAAATAACTTCTGCGCATGTGCAGAAGCAAAAATTAGCTTCTGCGCATGCGCAGAAGCAAAATCCAAGATGGTGGCCCCCACGGAGACACCGACAGAACCGGCTCTGTGATGTCATCGCCGAGTTACTAACGGTTCTAAAGAACCGGATAGAACCGGTAAGAACCCATTTCTGGTTGATAGGCATTTGGCAAGTTAAGCATAATTTTCAAGAATAACCTCCCCCTATGCCTGAAGAGAAAAGTTTTCGATCAGTGCTCCCTTTTCTTACATATTCCAGTGAAACATGACACTAACTTCACAATCAATGCAAAAGTTACGAGTGGTGCAAAGAGCCATGGAAAGATACATGCTCAGGATACAAGACAAGATAGAAAGACCTGTGTCAGGGTTCCAACCGATGCCCTAATTAAATCATGAGCCTCGAGCCAAAAGAAATCCAGTTATTTATTAGGAGTTATTTATTAGGATAATTTATTAGGACCTCAGAGAAGCAACCCGCACATGGATTAGAGAACAAATGAAAATATCCAATGCCCTCAAAACTGGAAAAGAATTGAAAAGGAAATGGGAGGGTCACATAGCAAGAAGAACTGATGGCAGGTGGACCAAGGCAGTCATAGAATGGATTCCACTTGATAAAAAGCATCCACAACAGAGACCTAAAACAAGATGGAGTGATGACATCAGCAAATATTGCAGGCCCAATTGGCAAACGAAAGCTCAGGATAGTATTGGTTGGAAACATGCAGAAGAGGCCTTCATCCTGCAGTAGGTAGACAATGGCTAGAATGATGGTGAAATAAATAATGAATTGACATATGCAACAAAAATAAAATATTGTATATTTATATTTAATGATATTTTATGGAATAATAATTAGGGCATATTTCAATAAGAAAGAGAAGCAGAAGAATGATTTATTATAATGAATACAACTAAAAATATTAGTGTGAAACACTTAGGCAAGGTAAAAGAGCCGAGGTGGCGCAGTGGTTAGAGTGCAGCACTGCAGGCTACTTCAGCTGACTGCTAGCTGCAGTTCAGCGGTTCAAATCTCACCAGGCTCAAGGTTGACTCAGCCTTCCATCCTTCTGAGGTGGGTAAAATGAGGACCCAGATTGTTGGGGGCAATATGCTAACTCTGTAAACCGCTTAGAGAGGGCTGTAAAGCACTATGAAGCGGTATATAAGTCTAACTGCTATTGCTATGATACTGTACATTTTTGTACTCAAAAACAAGTTCTTTGTTACACATTATGCATACATACAATTACCTGTTTGTGCAAAAGTTCATCTTAGTGGCAGTTGCTTTTGGCAGTGAGCTTTATTTTGCTGATTTGTGGATTGCAATAACAATTGACTTGTATCAGAAGTTTGTTTGCTTTGTAGAAAGAGAATTTCACACTATGGTTCCTTCTGCCTTGAGAAAATATGACCTAGCGACTGGAAATCTTTTATGGAAATTTTTCATAAAAAAGAAAAGAAATGAACTTGTAACTTAAGGTTTTGATTAGAATAGAAAAGAGTCATGATGTAACTTTAGAGAGACAAGTTAAGGTATAATTGTACTTACAACTGCTGTGAGGGAGATCAGATGTCACTTCCTTATATTTTAAAATTTTTCCCGCTATTTTTCTTCTATTTTTTTTCTTTCTCCACTTTTAGCTTTTTCTTTTTCCCCATTTGAATTGAATTGAATGGGATGCTTTATTTGGCCAAGTGTTATTAAACACACAAGGCATTTGTCTCTGATACAGAATCACTTAGTGTACTTGCAAAGCAACAGAGAGAAGAAGAAGAAGAATGTACCAATAAAAGGGGGAAGTAAAGAAATAATAAAAAGGATAAATAATAATACTACAGCCACACTGTATGGGTTAATATATACACACACATAAGAAAACTGCGAGAATTAGGTGTTCAGCAGAGTGATGGCATGAGGGAAAAAACTGTCCCTGTATCAGGGGTGGGTTCTAACTTACCTCACTGCTGGTTCACTTCCTCCCACGCCACGTGGCCGTGCCTCGTGGGTGCACACGTGCTTCGCGCGCATGCGCAGTGCCAAAAAATCCCCCCAAAAAAATAATCCAAAAAAAGAGCTGAAAACAAGATGGCAACGCATGCGCAGTGCCGGAAACTCGGCTTCTGCACATGCACAGAAGAAAAAAAAAATGTAAAAAAAAATCCAAAAAAAGATGGCGGTGTCCACAGAATGGCACCGACCGAACCGGCTCCGTGACGTCACCAACGGGTTGCTACCGGTTCGGGCGAAGCGGTCTGAACCGGGAGGAGCCCACCTCTGCCCTGTATCTAGTTGTCTTGGCACTGTCACAAGGAAAGAGTTGAAACAGTTTATGTCCAGGCCAACGTTCCCTCTAACAAGAGAAATCGCTGCGCGGCAGTTTGAAACTGCTGCACGGCGATTCCCTGTCACGTGTGCGGCTGCGCAGCAACGTTCCCTCTGACACGGGAAATCGCTGCGCGGCAGTTCAAAACTGCTGCGCGGCGATTCCCTGTGATGTGCGCGGCTGCGCGGCCACGCACCTTAGAGGGAACAGTGGTCCAGGCTGTGAGAGGTCTGCAGATATCTGTTCAGTGTTCCTTCTGACCCATGCAATATACAGGTCTTCTATGGAAGGCATACCGGTTGCAATTATTCTTTTTGTAGTCTTGACTATCAGTTGGAGTCTATACCTGTCCTGTTTGGTTACTATACCAAACTAGACAGTTATAGAAGTACAAATAACTGACTCAGTAATTCCTCTGTAAAACTGTATCAGCAGCTCCTGAGGTAGTCTGAACTTTCTGAGTTGACATAGGAAGAACATTCTTTGTTGTGCCTTTATAATGATGGTTCTAATGTTAAGCGTCCATTTCAAGTCCTGGGAGATTGTAGAACCCAAAAACTCTACTGGTGACACTGTACTGTCGAATACAGTAGGAGGGGGCTCCTCCTAAAATCCATTCTCATCTCTATAGTTTTAAGCATATTCAGCTCCAGATTGTTATGGCTGCACCACAAGGCCAGTTGTTCCACCTTCCATCTATAGTAGATGCAGACTCATCACTGTCTCGAATGAGGCCAATGACCGTTGTATCATTTTCAAACTTCAGAACTTTAACAGACAGTTCCCTTGAGGTTCAGTCATTGGTATAGAAAAGGGGTGTCAAACTCAAGGCCCACGGGCAGGATCTGGCCCACCGGGTGCTTAGATCTGGCCCATGGGGCCGTCCTGGAAACAGCGAGGGACTGGCCCATGGTGCCTCTGCCAGAGAAAACAGAGCTCGGGAGGGCTGCGTGCGGCCCTCCCAAGCTCCGTTTTCACTGGCAGAGGGTTGCAGGAGGCCGGTGTAGCCGAAAATGGAGCTCGGGAGTCTGTTTTCATTGGCAGAGCGCTCGGGCCACCACAGGCGCCCCGACGAGTGTTGTCAAGCTGGCCACATCCACCCTGGCCACGCTCCCCCGAGGTAAAACACAAGTCTGATGCAGCCCTCAATGAAATTGAGTTTGACACCTCTGGTATAGAGAGATAAGAGCAACGTAGAGAGCACACAGTCCTAAGGGTGCCTTTCTTCTTTTTCATTGTAGTTTAGTTTGTATGGTTTTTATTATCATTATTAAGACTTTCAATAAGATATAAATAAACAAACAGAAAATATGATCCACAGAGATAGAAAACATGCATACTTGTGAAATTATGTTAAATAAATATTGATTTATTTTATTTCATTTAAAACTTGTTCTTTTGATGAGAGCTATTTTGTGGAAGTGGGCATACATATTTAGTAATAAATAAATATTAATGTCACTCTATTGTGTATTCAGTCAAAGTCAGATACAGTTTGTAGAGTGCTTGAGATTTGTATTTGCATCCAGCATGAGCATCACCCTAAAATAAACTTAGAATTTTTTTTTCATACAAGCAATTGATTCCATGTCCCAGTTTACGACCATTTACAAGGGATTTTATTATAATTTAGATGGTACTAGGAGACCAAATACAGACTTTCAAAATGCCATTTATTAATGGAATTCTGATAAATAAGTCTAATTATAGTTTTCTATCTAACAGAATGTAGAAAAATTTAATGTTAGCTATTTCTAAATTGTCCTTTGATTAGAAGCTCAAACAGTATATTTCAGCTTTCAGTTTTTTCATAAAACTCAGTTTTGCTTCAGATTTAAAGAGAAACAAAAGCAATATTAACTAGGTAACAAGAAGAATAATTTATCCTAGGTTGTTTCTCCTAAGTCAGTGATGGCGAACCTTTTTTTTCTCGGGTGCCCACACCCATAATTCAATGCCCCCCCCGTACCCCGCCCTCCTGCGCATGCATGTGACCCCCCATGTGCTCCCCATGCATGTGCGCATGACCCCCATGTGCCCCGTTTTGTGCCTAGCAGGCCTCCCTGAAGCCTCTGGAGGCCGGAAACGGCCCATTTCCAGACTTCTGGTAGGCCTGGTAGGCCCGTTTTTTGCCCTCCCCAGGCCCAAGAGGCTTTCTTGGAGCCTGGGGAGGGTGAAAACAGTCTCCCCCACCCCTCCGGAGGCCCTCCAGAGGCCGGAAACGGCCCATTTCCTGACTTCCGGTGGGCCCGGTAGGCCCGTTTTTTGCCCTCCCCAGGCTCCAGAGGCTTTCTTGGAGCCTGGGAAGGGCAAAAACAGCCTCCCCCGTCGCCCTGGAGGCCCTCTGGAGGCTGAAAACACCCTCCCAGAGCCTCCGTGCGAGCCCTGTACTTACCTGGCATCCAAAACGGGCCACATGGAGACTCCTGGGAGGGGAGGGGTGGCATGGGTGGGGCCAGCTGAAAATCATGCGCATGCACGCTGGAGCTGAGCTAGGGCAATGGCTCGCGTGCCTGCAGATATGGCTCCGCGTGCCACCTGTGGCATGCATGCCATAGGTTCGCCATCACGGTCCTAAGTTGTACCATGCCATATCTGAGCCATGGATTTGCCAATTTTCTTTATTAATTACATTTTTTGAAAATTCCAAGTTATTTAGCCAAGCGTAACCCTCATTTGCCACATATATTGTATTATACGAAATATGTTAATTATATGAAAACTAAATTTATTTAATATTTGATTATTTCATTGTAAAATGTTTTTATTAACAATGCTTTCTGCTTTTACTCTAAGTAATGTCCATCTATAGGTGAGTGATAAATCTTTGCTAAGCCTCCTGATGCCTCTCAGAAGCAGACTGTTGGGTTTCTAATGCAATTTAGGCTATTCAATTTAAAAAATGAAATTCCCTTGATGTACTTTCCAAACTCACTTAATCTGGAAATAATAATGCAAAACAGGAATGCAACTGATGCAGGCATCCTTTCTCAGACATTTTTACATATGTCTACCAAATTCCCCAGAACATCCAGAAGCATGAATATTTTTAACTCTGAACTAATTACCTCTTACCTGAAATATTGTTTTCTCATCCCTCTTCTAAAATTTAGATTTAATTCTCACAAAATTGGCATTGTTAACAAGGGAAGTTAGAAGGTTTTCAGATTGTTGACATGTTCTCTCATCTTTGGTTTCAGTCTGACCTACATTCCTAACTATATAGTATCTTTTTTCTACAATAGCTAACCTTTTCCCTATATGAACACATTGAACAAGCAATCAAGAAATTAAGTGCTTTGGTAATTTGATTTTGATAGAACTTGTGACTGTATTACGCTTTCTATTTCTGTGTGTTTTTCCCCTCATTACTATTTTTTACAATTTTAGAATGCAATCCTTAACATGTGAATACGAAATTACTTTAATAATTAAAGTATCTCAGAACATTAATAGACAGTTTTGCAAATGAAATTATAACCTGACATGATGAACTAATTCAAATTGGATCGCCAATGGAGATTCTCTAATTTAAAGATTAAGTTTGATAAACTCAACATTATATCTGGATATGGATTTTGTTATCCAGAGTTCATGGTTTTCTGAACATTGAACCTGCAGTCCACGTGTATACTTGAACATTTTGTAATCTTGAAATGCATGATTGACATTTGGTGACATTTCTCCAAAAGAACAAAAAAAAATTCACAAAAATATTGATTTTATACCACTATGTAATAGTAAAAAATTAAATGTGTTAAAATGGAACATTAATTTGGAAATACTTAGGGATGCTATAAAACATTCTATGCATGAACTGTTATGTGCAGAGATCATGCATGTTCAGTTGGAAAGTTCCTAAACAAAAAATGGATTTCAGATATTTGGTTTGGACACAAACATAGATAGGATTTTTGTTTTGGAGTTGTACGTGATCTGAGCAGCGTTCTGGGTGTTCTGTTTTGCTTTATCTGCTCTGATTAGAAGTTGTCTTACTTACTGTATCACCCATATAGTCTTATCTTTATATTTGTTTATTTTGGACTTTACATCCAAAGACATGGAAGAGTAGTTTAGATTGACAAGAAGGAGGAGCAGGACCTTAGGCTAAAAGTTTGGGAGTGGTGGAGTGGAGTGAGGAATGTTGGGATCTGCATGGAGGTGTGGAGCAAAGGAACAGATTCAAGTAGATTGCACAGGGAGAGTCATTCTAGATCTGACTGTGGAAAATTTTATCAGAACAAAATTGTTGCCAGTGATCATTAATTTCAACATTATATGTATGTGTTTCCTGATGAAAAATATCTGTCTTCCATCCAATCCAATCCAATCCAATCTAATCCAACCCAATATTATTTAGGGTCCCCACCTGGTATTCTTTTGCTCTTAAATTAGCCCCTTTTGAGTTCTGTGTTAATCAAACGGTTGGACTACAACTAGGGAAACCTAGGTTCAAGTCCATTCTTATGCTTGGAACTCATAGTCACTCTTCTCTGTTCAAATGTGTGGAGTGCTTAAATCTAACATTGCAGGCAAACTGCCCACAGCCTGGAGTTTGATCCTGATGGGGCTCAAGGTTAACTTAGCTTTTCATCCTTCTGAGCTCGGTAAAATGAGAACCCAGATTTTAGGGGCAATTTACATAGACACAATTTATATAGACTTCTGTAAAGCCTTCAATTCAGTGGTACACGACAAACTACTTCTGAAACTAAAATCCTATGCCATCTCTGGACCCTTACATAACTTGATAGCTGCGTTTCTGTCAAACAGACAACAAGTGGTCAAAATAGGGACGGCCCTATCAAACTCCGCACCTGTTAACAGCGGTGTGCCCCAAGGCAGCGTACTAGGACCAACACTCTTTATACTTTACATAAATGACCTTTGCGATCATATTATAAGCAACTGCGTAAATGTAAAACTATTTAACACCACCGACAACACTGCTACCCTTCAAAAAGACCTTGACTTTGTGTCAGAATGGTCGAACAACTGGCAACTCCAAATCTCAACCAACAAATGCTCTGTCCTACACATTGGCAAAAAGAATCAGAACACAAAATACAAGCTGAATGAACATGACCTTGCAGACGACCCTCACTCTGTCAAAGACCTTGGAGTACTCATATCTAATGATCTAAGTGCCAAAGCCCACTGTAACAACATCGCAAGAAAGGTATTAAGAGTTGTAAACCTAATCTTGCGTAGCTTCTTCTCTGGTAATATTACACTACTAACCAGAGCATACAAAACATTTGCTAGACCAATTCTTGAATTCAGCTCATCTGTCTGGAACCCACACTGCATATCAGACATTAATACAATTGAGCGTGTCCAGATATATTTTACAAGAAGAGTCTTCCACTCCTCTGCTCACAACAGAATACCTTATGCCACCAGACTTCAAATTCTGGGCTTAGAAAACTTAGAACTACGTCGCCTTCGGCATGACCTAAGCGTAGTTCATAAAATTATCTGCTACAACGTCCTACCTGTCAACGACTCCTTCAGCTTCAACCACAACAGTACA
>QLTV01000601.1:6087173-6103267 GCA_003457575.1 Thermophis baileyi | reverse complement strand
ATGGCCATAAAAATAAATAAATGACGTCCTTTTTTTTTTCCCCCTGTCCAGGAGGATGGTACAAAAATGTATTAAGTATACAACATCCTACCTGTGAACGACTACTTCAGCTTCAACCACAACAATACACGAGGATACAACAGATACAAACTCAAAGTGAACCACTCCAAACTTGATTGCAGGAAATACAACTTCAGCAACAGAGTGGTTAATGCCTGGAACTCACTACCTGACTCTGTGGTTACATCCCCAAATCCCCAAAATTTTAATCTTAAACTGTTTACTGTTGATCTCACCCCATTCCTAAGAGGTCTGTAAGGGGCGTGCATAAGTGCACCAGCGTGCCTACTGTCCCTGTCCAAATGTTCCCTTTTATTTGTACCCATTTTATGTATTCAAATAATGTTATACTTACGTATATTATCAAATACGTACTTGACAAAATAAATAAATAAATAAATAAATAATTTGCAAATGATGCTGACATTGTTTAAATCTGTGTTTATGCATTATCCGAGAGGTCTTCTAATCTTTGGTAGCATGAGGTAACTCATGTTACTAACTAGAAAAAGTTATCTGTTTTCAGGTAAGGAACATAGCTAAACATTGGTTGAAACAGGCATAAAAGATCAATGTGGTCCAAAGCATCAGATTTGACATATGTGCTGTTGCATAAGATGATTTTGGATGACCAGCCATTCAAAATGTTTTGGACTAACTGATTCTAGTGCCTGCTCCATAATTGTCCCAGATTACCAGTTCCTTTCACTTCAAAAAACAAGTGATACCTTCTCTGTATCATTGATGCTGTGATCAATTTTGTGGACTGCTGTAAGCAACAAGTCTCAACATTTATGTCCACTTCATGCCAGATTTTGAACTACTTGAGATAGAATGCTGTATTCATCATGAAACCTTGTTTACCCCAATTGGCATTGTACCAGTGCTCTTATGCACAAGTGCCATAAGGCTATTGGTTATTTCCACCAAAAGGACCATATTAAATACCTTATACTGGATCTCTCAGGATGTCCCACCAATGGAACTTCGCCTACATGTGGTTCAAATCAAGCTGGATTTTATGTTGGTGGGTTAATGTGTATCATGCTTAAAAGAAAAGTAAATAGAATGCTATAGGTCAGAGGTGGGTTCCTGCCAATTCGGACCGGCTCTATAGAACTGGTAGCGGGAATTTCCTCCCGCTCACTGAACCGGCAGCGATGGCCGGCTGGACACGCCCCTGAATTGTCTCTCTCGGTGGCGCCGTAGGCGGTGCCATCTTGTTTTTTGCTTCTGTGCACGCACAGAAGCTGTTTTTTGCTTCTGTGCACGCGCAGAAGCTTGGTTTTTAGCACTGCATGCGCGCGCACCCACGCGGCACGCAAGGCATGCGCGCCCACGTGGTGTGTGAGGAAGCGAACCGGCAGCCAGGTAGTCAGAACCCACCCCTGCTATAGGTAATATCAAAGATGTGCACTGTTTTATGAGCATCCTCTACATTGCTAAAATTCACACAAAAATAGTGTCAAGTGTATTAGTATATCTTGGTTTAATTGCTGCTTAGTGGTAACATGTGCTGTGGATTACTGCCTCCTTGTCCCCCTGAAGGTATATAAAGTGATTTTGGTTGGTTGGCTGTTGGAGACTTGACTATGACTATGCTGTTTCCATCATTTTTAGTGTCATTAATCAAATCCCACACCATCATTAAGCATGATGTTATGTGGTTGCCAATTGCAACCTCCTGCCTGTTTCCCCATTTATTTTGTTTGTCAGAAGCTGGCAGTGAAGGTCACAAATGGTGATCACATGACCGCAGGATTGAGCAATTGAGAGTCGGTACACTGAGCATCAGTGTACACACACACACACACACAAACGCACACACACCCAGTTTTGTTTTGTTTTACAAAAATTCCAATTATATATGTATTGTCTTACAATATATATGGGATATTTTTATAGAGTTAGAAATCATCTTATTTTAAGTGGTCTGTCAGTTAACAGTAATTTTTCAGAGTATGAAGCCAATTCCTGCTGCTAAGTTTAATATCCTTAAGCATGAGGTTGCTTAATAGAATAATGCATAGTCCCCGAAGTCCAGTTTTAGCTATGTTACATAGTCCTCTTTGATTCTTAAAGGTTACAGTTAAGTTGTATCCTGCAGATTTATTATCAAATGGGTAATTCATGCAAAACTAAATGCACTCACATTTAAAAATAGGATTTGAGGGTTACAAAACATTCCCTGCTATGGTTAAAGAAATACAGGACATAAATGCCTGTGGCACGCTGTTCTTTGAAATTATCCCCACTAAATTATAATCATGCACTTTCAACTCTCTGTAATTAAACATTTAGATTTATTTATTCCAGATGTATTTGCTTCAAATAAATCCAGAACTTTTGTTGTAGTACTAGACCTTTTACAAGTCTCAAGCATTTACAAATTGTCAGAAAACGAAGTGAATTGTCTCCTTGGTTTTGTTTGCGGTATGTCCACTGACGACTTCATTTTATGCTGTTTTGGAAAAGGATACGGATCATGTTTTTAGGGCATTTTAGAAACTACTGGTTTCTTTTGAAGCAACCTAATGACTCTGAAAGGGAACTACAGACAAGCTATATTAATAAAAATGATCAATACTTTAATTCCTCGTTTTGAGGAAACATTTTCAGGCCCTGCAGATTATCCCTTTTAAAAAATATGGATGAAACCTAAAAAACAGTTCTTAAAATTCCCCATAAGAAGGATTGGGTTAATTTATTATGTAATATATTTAAATTTATGACATACTACTATATAAATCAGATTGTTTTGATATGTGTGTAAATACTAGAATTGTATTTACAGTAAGTCTGGATGTTTAATTATATCTGATTCTGAACCTTCAGTTAAAAGTTCTCCTACTGTAAAGCTTTAGATTGACATGACGTGGAAAAGAAAGTACACCATCTTTGAGTTCCTTGATTAGGTGTATCAGGAGATAGTAAAAATCAGCTGGTCCTTAGCAGTTCTTAAAACTAGGTAAATATATCCCCAGATGAACAACAACACATGGCAAATTACACCGTCATCATTTATTTTACAAAAGAAAGCCAAAATGGAGAAGCCACACAACTGTGACTGATTTTGTGACCTTTTTTTGCATTAAGTAAACATGGCACTTGTTAAGTGTTAAATGAACACTGTGGTTATTAAGCGAATCAATTGTACCCAGTAAACTTTTTTTTACTGGAAATCAGAAGTAAATGCCGAAACCACCTAAAAACATTGCAAATTACAGTATAAAGGTGAGCTGGTTGCCAAGTGTCCACAATGCAATCACATGACCATGGGGTTTGCATGCAGCTATTGTAACTTCAAAAGTGAGTCATAAGTAGCTTTTGGGGATCCATCATAACTTTGAACAGTTGCTAAGCGACAGTTGTAAATCAAGAAGTACCTGTATTTGTCTTAAGAAATGGTGGAATTTTAAAGGAAAGTTTAAAAAAAATTTAAGTCTTTCCCTATATTCTCCCTTTCTGTTTTGAAAAGCCTATCTTGAGTGTGGGAGGAGCTTTCTATTTATTAATGATCCTCTGCTCCATGCTTCTTGTACACTGAGCAGCCAACTTAAAACATTACAATTTGAGACTATGGAAAGATATAGGGATAAGAAAAAATTAGTAGATATTGGTGGGATGTTTGGGAAAATCAATTTATCAATACTACCACTTCAGTTAGTTTTTCTCTGGGGTTAATAGCCCCAACACATTTACAATATGGTTTACAGTGTATCATTTTTATTTCTCTAGGATGCTCTTGATGAGATGCTCCATATTCTACCTCTTCCTTCTGCTACCATTTAGCTCCTGGATGCAGAAACTACCTACTAGAGATGAAGAACTTTTTCAGATGCAGATCCAGGACAAAACTTTTTTCCATGATTCTTCAGTACTCCCTGATGGAGCAGAGATCAGTAGTTATCTCTTCAGAGGAACACCCAAACGGTATACTGATTGTAAAGTAAAGTTAAAAAGTTATATAACTTGTCTTGCCTCTGTTCTTTCAGTCAGTCTTGATTCCTGGCAACTATATGGACAAGTCCATTCAATTTTCTCAGCAACACTTGCCATTGCCTTCTTCTTAGGGCTGAGAGAAAGGAATTGGCTCAAGGTCGCCCAGTGCAGGGGTGGGTTCTAACTTACCTCGCCGCCGGTTCACTTCCTCCCACACTGCGTGGCAGCACGCGCATGCGCAGTGCTGAAAATTCGCAAAAAATTCCCCCCAAAAAGCTGAAAACAAGATGGCGGCACATGCGCAGTGCCAGGGACTCCCAAATATTTGCAAAAAATTCCCCCCAAAAAAGCTGAAAACAAGATGGCGGCACATGCGCAGTGCTTGGGACTCCCAAAAATTCCCCAAAAAATTTTTCCCCAAATTTTTTTTTTCTAAAAAAAAAAAAAAAAGATGGCGGCGTCCACGGACTGGCACTGACAGAACCGGCTCCGTGACATCATCAGAGGTTTGCTACCGGTTCTATTGAACTGGTCCGAACCGGGAGGAACCCACCTCTGGCCCAGTGTCAACTTTGTGAGGTAGACCAGACAGGAAACATGGCCAGACCATCTAATTCTACTTTATTGTAAGATTACTTTAACAGAATCTTGCAAATCTGAAAGTATATTCCACTTACAACACAAGAAGTTAGGGAGGGTCTCTTCTGAGCCTCTTTCCCTGCTGTAGGCTAAATTGCCTTTTATCTGACTGTTCCTTTGGCTGCATCTCTTTGTGCTGTCCCCCAAGGTCGCCTCCACATAGTATTATATCTTGTGTCTAAGGCAGGATAAGTCCGCTGTTTTTCATCCGCTATGATTCTCCTTTAGTGATTGCTAGCAGAGCTCATTTATGAACACTTACAAGCAATCAGAAGACATGAAAACTCCTTAATCTCATAACACATGGACAGACTCAACCATAATTTTAACTGGGAAACTGTAAACATCCTAGACCAAGTTGTATCCAAAAAATCCTAGGAATTTCCAGGAAGCTTGGCATTCAGACAAATCTGCCATCAATAGGCACATAGAAATAAACCACATTCATATACCATTCAGAAGCTAAGAATAGGAAACAAGAAGATGAGAATACATCTTCTCCAGCAGCCTATAGCCATATAAATCGGGATTAACATCAGACAAACCAAATCAAACAAACCAAATCAAGCAGAAAACTATATCCTAATCAAGGATCTAACAAGGACAAACCACATCCCACCAATAATGGCAGGGCAAGCGGCAATATGTAAATAGGGAACAAATGCCACAATCACTTGCACTGATGATGTTCCCTAGTTGGGAATGAAATGAAATGAAATGAAATTGCAAGCAAACAACCAAGCTCAGAGAGCATCAAGGACCCCCCGGTTCAATATATGAGTTACATATATTCTGTTCTCTCTCTGTGTGTCCTTAATTTTGTATTGTGAAGAAAATTATGCTTTTATTCATCTTTCCATAGGTTTTTTTTTGTGGTAGAGGAAGATAATACACCATTTGCAGTTACAGTGACTCCTTGTGACACACCTTTGGAATGGAAACTGAGTTTGCAAGACCTCCCTGAAGAGTCAAGTGGAGAGGGGTCAGGTAAATTACAGTAAAAACCGAGCAAAGATTATTAATTTGGTTAAATATGAATAAGCTGACATAGAAAATATACTAAATTCCATCAGTAATTGCTGCTTAAAAAATTAGTGAATAAGAATTAATTTTTAATAATTGAATGATAGATTACATGTTTCCCTGGCTTATCAAAAAGTCATTAGTTAAAAGTTCTGAAAATTTTGCATTAAACAAGCAAAAAATTGGAGATAATTATAAACCAATAGAGGAGGATGTCTTATTTCACCTATTCTTCTCCTGCACTAATCTTAGGTGTAGCCATAATTCTTTATATGTACTCTACATATATAAATATGTACTGCTAAAATAAGCAAGCTTTTACATCACATCAGAGGTGGGTTCCTACCGGTTCTAACCGGTTCTTTAGAACCGTTAGTAACTCAGCGATGACGTCACGGAGCCGGTTCCGTCGGTGTCTCTGTGGGCACCGCCATCTTGGATTTTGCTTCTGCGAATGCGCAGAAGCTATTTTTTGATTGCTGTGCGTGCGCGTGCGTGCACGGCACGACCCTGAGCGAACCGGCAGCAAAAGGATCCAGAACCCACCCCTGCATCACATGAACAGAAAAAGTATAGGTAGTCTTCAACTTTCAACCACAATTTAACCCCAAGTTTCTGTTGCTTAGTGAAACAGCTGTTAAGTGAGTTTTGTCCCATTTTATGACCTTTCTTGCCACAGTTGTTAAGTGAAGCACTACAGTTGTTAAGTTAGTAACACAGTGTTAAGTGAATCTGGATTCCCTATTGACTTTGCTTGTCAGAAGGTCGCAAAAGGGGATCACATGACCCAGGACACTGCAACCATCATAAATATGAGTCAGTTGCCAAACATCCGAATTTTGATCACATGACAGTGGGGATGCTATAACAATCGTAAGTGTGAAAAACTCTTCTTTCAGAGCCGTTGTAACTTCGAACAGTCACTAAACAAACTGTTTTAAATCAAGGACTAACTGTGCAACAAAGCATTCCACCATGTTTTTCATGTGGATTATATTCTACAACAGAGCTGCCTGTCTAATACAGATCTCTAATTTTTGAGATAGGAAGCTTTTCATCAGATAGAGTTTTCCTCTACATATTGGAGCAAAAAAGTTATAATGAGGGGAGCGGACAACCTGCTGTATCTTGGCGATTTTTCTTTTGTAAAAGGAATGTGTATTTATTATAAATGAAGAACCTTGTATGCCTAGATATCTTAAAACTAATACTTTCAATATATGGAGGTCCCTATTTGGATTTTTCTTTTTATAATAAAAATACAATATTAATGGTTATTTATATAACCCTTAAAAGCTAAACATAAAAAAGAAATGAAACAGTATCAATTAAAATATATAAAAATCCCAAAATAGTTATATTACAAACTGAGACATCTCTAATTCTAAAGGAATTAAATTAGACCATATAAAAACTACTTTTATTATAACTAATAAAATAAGAGTAAGAAATATACAAAAAAAGTCAGGAAAGCCAAGGCCAGTCGAGAAGCTTAAATCCTCAATCTCATAGTACCACTATTTTTCAGAATCCCAAAAAAGTTTTAAACTTAGATTTACAGATTAAAAAGTCTTCTGTCATCCAAAGATTAACCAATGTGTAACAGAAATGCGATTCCAAGGCTGTGGAACTAGATCCTGAAAGGTCCTATAGCTTGAATTTGTTATTGGAGTCCTGGGAGAAGCCCAACATTTCAGAGTCTGAATACTTGATTTTGTGGGAATGAACTGCTCAGCAATGAAAATAGGAAAGGAAAGATATTTTCACCACAGTGCCTATAATGCCATGAAATAGTAATTAAACAATAAAATTAATATAACACAGAAAAATGATATCCTAGTAATCAGGGCCTTTGTGCAAGGTAGAGCAGTGACCTCAACCTTGCATGACCTCAAGTTTCATGGCAACTTGAAAAGATTTATTATATATAAGCAGTATTATATATAATGGCATCATTTACCTGTGCAACATTTGAATTTTTTTATTTATAAAATTAATATGGCCATTTATTGCAAAGAAAGTGACTCTGGGCAGCATAAAAAATAAATGTTTCATTGTGCATCTCACTATTAATACCGTATTATTATTGGTAGTAGTAATAATAGTAGTAGTATATTTTTAATTTAGAGAATGGTAAGCATTTATGGGACTTTCTTCCACAAGTCTATAAATAAAATGCATAAAATTCTCCTTCACTTTGGATTGCTGGCACTATTTGTTGTTTTTCCTAATGTCTTTGGCTGTCCTGATTGCTGTAATATGAATCCAATATTATTTATACAATAACTGAATGCTTTGAAAACATGTCCATATGTCATTTTATAATTATGTGTCCACAAAAGTTGATTTTAGCAGTTTAGTTTAGTTTTTCATATAAAGACATCTTTTTCCAAAATCTCCTCTGTTTTTGTTTATAAAGCTCCTCTGCTTCACTATGTTATGAGATGCAAATCATATATTATAAAATACATATATTAGTGCGTACAACAGTATTTGTGTAAACTATAAATTGCTAACTTTATTAATTTAGATTACTTAAACCATTTTTCAGGAACAAGGTTGTTAACAATGTTAACTATAATTTTGAATGTTAATGAACATAAGGTTGCTCGAATTGTACAACTAAATATGTATTGATAGACTTTTGTGAAATTCATTGCATTATTTTGTAATATACTAAGGTATCTATTTTCAGTTTGATACTTAATACTGAGACCTGCATAGTATTACGGTATTATTTATTGGTGTGTGTGTGTGTGTGTGTGTGTGTGTGTGTGTGTGTGTGTATGAAAAACAGTGAAAACAGAGAGAAAAAATAATTAAAGCTGCTTAGGAAAACAATAACGTCCCCCATCTTTGCATTCCAATTGATCTGCAGTATTTTGTAATGGTGTGTGAGAATGACCTGACGAACAAGGGAAAGAAATGTTGCAGATGAAATGATCAGACAAGGGAGGAGAGACAGCCCAGTGGCTTAACTGTCAGAGAAAGAAGCTTTCTTTAATTGATTAGGAAATTAAAAGCAGCAGCAGGAAATTTATAACTTCAGACTTGAACATTTCTTTTAATGTAGCTTTACATTAAAGTAGAATTCGTTCATCTAATCATATTTCCTGTCTGGTTTTCCTAGGAGGCCAATACATTTAGACCCTCCATTTAGAAACCATACTGTGTTTTGTGTTTGCTTTGTTTCAAAATCCCTCGTTTTTGTCTCTTCTAGGTGAACCGGAGCCACTTGAACAACAGAATCAGCAGATTATTAGTGAAGAAGACACAGAGCTATTTTCATACAGAGGAAATGATGTTGAGTATTTTGTATCTTCTACTTCACCTTCTGGGTTATACCAGTTAGAACTCTGGTCAACAGAAAAGGATACAAACTTTAAAGTCTATGCTAGTACAACTCCAGAGTCAGATCAACCATATCCTGAACTACCTTATGATCCAAGAGTTGATGTCACTTCTCTTGGTCGTACAACTGTCAGTTTGGCATGGAAACCTAGCCCTACAGCTTCAGTATTGAAACAGCCAATACAATATTGTGTAGTCATTAATAAAGAACACAATTTCAAAAGTCTCTGTGCTGTTGAGACTAAACAGACTGCTGATGATACATTTATGAAGGCTCCTAAACCTGGTCTGGATTTTAGCCCTTTTGATTTTGCCCATTTTGGATTTTCTTCCAACAGTAATTCTGGGAAAGAACGCAGCTTCTTAAAACCAACACCAAAGCTTTATTCAAAACTTTATTCAAAGCCTAAGGTTGATCTGGAAAAGATATGCATTGGAAACAAGAATATATTTACTGTATCTGAACTGAAACCTGGTACACAGTATTATTTTGATATATTTGCTGTAAATGTCAATACAAATATGAGTACTGCCTATGTTGGTACTTTTGCAAGAACTAAAGAAGAGGCCAAACAGAAGACAGTTGATTTAAAAGATGGGAAGGTTACAGATGTGTTTGTCAAGAGAAAAGGCACCAAATTTTTGCGGTTTGCTCCTGTTTCATCACATCAAAAAGTTACATTTTTTGTTCACTCATGTCTCAATGCCATACAAATGCAAATCAAAAGAGATGGAAAACTTCTGTTGTCTCAAAATGTTGAGGGTGTCCATCAGTTTCAACTTAGGGGAAAGCCAAAAGCCAAATACCTCATTCGACTGAAAGGAAATAAGAAGGGAGCTTCCATATTGAAGTTTTTAGCCACAACAAGGCCCAATAAGCAGTCATTTCCATCTCTTCCTGAAGATACAAGAATTAAAGCCTTTGATAAACTTCGCACATGTTCCTCAGTCACAGTGGCGTGGCTAGGTACACAAGAAAGAAACAAGTTTTGCATCTACAAGAAAGAAGTAGATGACGACTATAATGAGGAAAAAAAGAAAAGAGAACAAAATCAGTGTCTGGGACCAGACTTGAGAAAAAAATCAGAAAAAGTCCTCTGTAAGTATTTTCACAGTCAAAACCTACAAAAAGCAGTTACCACAGAGACAATTAAAGGTCTAAAGCCTGGCAAATCCTATGTTCTGGATGTTTATGTCATAGGACATGGTGGGTATTCGGTCAAATATCAAAGCAAATTAGTGAAAACAAGAAAATTCTGTTAGGGATCTTTTACATAAAAATCAGCAGAACATTACTGGATCAACTAACATACAGAATAGAAGTTGTAAACTGTATTGGTATTATGTATAGGAGATATTAACATCTATATTTATGTTACAGAAAGACTGAGACTAGTGCTCTTCGTTGGTATCTGACGGTTGCATTATCATGCATCTGGTGGTCTATGTTTGATGATCAGTAAATAATCAAGATAGCAGGGAATATTGAAGAACCTGTCCTTTTTGCTTCCATATTGCATGAAGTGCTTCTAAATTATTTTATCATATCAAAGGCTAGCACAAATCATTCAGTACATACATATTAGTCATAGGCAAAGACAAGAACCAAAACTTCCATCCAATCTCTTTTCATAGACTACGGTTTATGTAAATTATTTTTACTGTCTTGTTTAATATGTTTATGTTTCTATGTTGTAAACTATGAAAAATCTTTTCCTGTTAAAAGCATAGATCTAAATTAAATATTAACTGGGATTTCCAGTTTTATTGTTAATATAAATTCCTATCTGGTTAATTTTAAATGCTTCAAAAGTTTATGTATTTCATGTACAAAATTGTAAGTCATTATATTCCTGTATATAAAATTAAAATATTAGATTATACATTCCTATTCATATTGATGTTTCATATATCTATATAGCCATATACATATACATAAATTTGTATAATTCTGTATGCATTTTGAGCATCTTTAATTAGTAATTATCTGAACATCATTTAATTGTTAGTATATTTCAAATATTTTTCAATTTGTCAGATCAATCCTTTCATCTCTATTGAAACAATAAGATAATCTACTTGTGCTTAAAATTGAAGAAACTGATATGGATGCCTCTTTCTTTTAATTCATGGTAATAGCTTGGCCTATCATATAGTAAGCAAAATCCAATGCATAAACAGGCTTTCTTACTTTTTACTGATTCCCATATATATTTATATCATTGTAATTATATTTTGGATTGTACTATGTGACCTACATATTGAACACTTCAGAGATACAAATGAAAGGAGGGCAAACATGGATTATTAATAATGTTTATTTTCTGCATTTTCATAGAAATCAGATTAAAAGTTAGATCTTCATCAAGCAGCTCCTTTTTTGTTTTCATTTGTTTTCTGAAAACAAAGCAATCATAGCAATTGTTTTCATAGTATTTTTTAAAACAGCATAATAATAGAATTTATCCAGACATCTCTAGCTTTAAAATTTGAAGGCAGAATTTAATGAAATATATGGGAAAGGTAATATTTTCTCTAGTAGCAGATAAAATCTGCAAAAGATGCAAAGTTGATATAAAGAATAATGTGGGCATAGGTGTGAAAACATTTTTCTGATCAAATGCTGGCCAATGGGCAGAACTGCCTTTGTACTAATACAAAAATGAATATATGTGTGCATTGCATTTCACTGCTACGATACTATGTAATGTAATAATGTGTGTGTGTGTGTATACATTATGTATGTATGTATGTATGTATGTATGTATGTATGTATGTATGTATTGTGTGTGTGTGTGTGTGTGTGTGTGTGTGTGTGTGTGTGTGTGTGTGTTGTAACTCTACGGATCTAGTTTCCATTTTTTTCAGAGAGTTTAGGTACCTCCTGCTTTTACTTTCAGAGCAGAAAGTCTAACTCATTATGGTACTTTAATTATATAGCCACTTTTTTTGGAGATGAGCAGAAGCAAAATGGGCAGAGAAAGAATTGGCAAGAAATGGCAAGAAAAATTACATGTTTTCTTTGTGATATGTCCTCTTTAGTGCAGGCAGGACCAGAATTGGGAAAAGCAAAGTTTGGACTCAGCAGATTGCAACTATATCCCTATTTCATGGAGCTTTGGCAGTTCATTCTATAAAAAATCTGTTTAACAATATCCATTCACCACCCTACTCCATGGTTTTCAGACTCCCTATTTTTTTGGCAATCAAGATGTTGATATGATGGGAAGCTGTGTTAGAGAAGCACTTTGTAAAGCATGTAAATAAAAGCAGTTGACATTTCCAACAACTTCCTGTCTGGTTGTAAAACCATAGTCTGTAATTTTGCAGCTGGATCATTTTTCCAAATACACAAATTCTCATTTGAATACAGTTAAACTTGTTTCTAAAATATTTCTGTAGATAGCTGTATGGTTAACATTGTGCTTGATTCATTTTATACTTCCAGATGGCTGAGGATAGTGCATATTATTCAGTCATATTAAAATTAAATATTACAGCCTTTACAGTATATCATATATAACAAAACCACACGTTCAGAATCTTTGTGACATAGGCTTGGTAGGTATCTATGCAAGAAAGGTTGGGACATTATTTTAACTCCAAATTTAATATATTAAGGATCTGTTCAGCTCCAAATGCAGATTAAGAGATCAATGGAAGGATATGAGAATACGCAACAATGCCTTCAGTTTCTTTCGTTGTCCTTGTGGACACCTATGTTTGGTCTGGATCTAAGACTGGAACAGAACTACAACAACAAATTAAATGCATATGCCATCTGATGTCCAGTGACTGAATATTTACAGTATGTCTGGAATTACATTTCTCATGGCTTTTAAAACTCTGTCAAACTTCTCAACTCTTTTGAATAAAGACAAAAATGACTTGATATTACACATTCACTGTAATATATAGCTTAACCTCTTAGGTAGACAAGTAACATTTGTAAACCAGTGGGTTCATTTGGAAATTGATAGTACCATGAACCCTTATTAAATGAAAGGAATTGAGATGATACCTGTTCACATAATGGTAGCTTTAGCCAGAAACCTAATTCCAAACTATTTATTAAAATGTATGTTTCTGTGTTTCAAGTTTGGAACAAAATAGATTCATTTGAAACTTTTCATCAAGAAGGATTGTATTGGCTGCGTTCTGATGGAACAATCCTCAAAACAGCTTCAGTGTTTTGTTTCGACCTTGAAACAAAATTTTCCAAATGTACACATTTTGTTTGGAGGCTGTGATACTCAAAATGGTAATTGTGATTTAAAAAGTACATTTGAAACTGGCATTACTTATCTATTTATCTGAACACTGTTCTCTCTATTTCCCCCCGGCTCCACCTATACAGTGGAAGCATTCTTAACAGCTTTCCATTAAAATGCAAAAAGAATTTCATGGGCTTTTCAAAGAAAATATACTAGAAACCTTAGCATGCTAATATTAACAGAAGGTCCATCTACCAATATGGAAATTTAGTAAGGACAGAAATACGTCTTAGGAATTAAGTTAATTTATGCTTTAGTTAATTTCATATGTTCATGCTGTTCTTATTTGGGATAAGCAAGTAAAGACAAAGAGTAAAAAAATAGTGAAGTAAAGATTGAAAGGAAGAAAAAGAAATATAGCTAAATTTAGTCTACAGCAGTACTACTCATTAAACTCCTCCAGATTCTTCTATCCTTGCAAACCATTGTGACTTTAAATATATCAATACACAAGTGTGTTCATTACCTTTACAAATTACAATTTATTCCTTGTTTATTCATTTTTTTCTTTAAATATTTGCCTCTTTTGTTTTAAGGATCATTAATTCCATAGAACCATGACTTCCATGGATGGTCAATTATTATTCATTTGAACCTTCATTTGAATCTGTATATTTCCTATGAAATTGATCTTCAGTCTCACTGCATGACTGAGTTCTACCTCAATGTACTTCTTTTGTACTGTAACTCCCTTTGTTGTTGAATCCTTTTTCATTCAGTATGCATAAATTCTTGATTGTATTTTTGTTCTACTGCACACAGTTCTTAAATATCTATTCCTAATTAATTAAACTTACTTTAAAATTTCTCCCTACATACTGAAATCTTATTTCCATATAAACAAAGAAACAACCAAATGGGCAAAACCACTCTCTCCTACACAACCACTTTCATTCTTTCATTCACTTTCATTCATTGTTTTTGAATGATTAATGTGAAATATCCTTGTGGTTAGCATGCTATTCTAATGATTTGATTATAGTTTATATCAATTACAATTGGTTATTATTCTGAAACTTATATAGATGTGGTTAAAAGATGACATTCTTTTCAAATGTCTAAGGAATTATGGCATATTCAGATGGAGGGTTTGGCATACTCAGACCTTTGTAAATAATCCATGGAACTCAAATCAAAGAAGACTTTCTGTCTTACTCCCAAACTAATGAACTTCCTCTGAAGTTGTATTTAATGACCACCCCAAACACACTCGTTCTGCTTTTAAGATTTGTGTTAAGACCTCCACCAGATATTTTAATTTGCTCTAAAATTCTTGTACTGAATCTTCATTTTGAAAAAAACTTGATACTCAATGCCACTGGTGTATGTATGTATGCTTCCCCTTAGTATGCAGTTTTATGCATGTGGGGAAAATGTTATTGAATAATTAAGCCATGTTTTTTTTAATTCATAAAATTTCATATTCCGATCTATGATTATGATAAGGATATGAAATCTAAAATAATTAATCTTTTATTAAATAACCCTTGGAAGAATTTTTTTGGTATAAGATGTTGTGGCTACCTGGGAAAATTCATCAATCAACAATTGTTACTATTATTGTGAATTTGGATCTTAAACTGCAGGAAAGGTTTGATATTTTTGTTTAGTTTTCCTTTGTAATTAGTAATATTTTTATGGTAGATTATCACCTGTCTTGAGTATGTTAAGGACAGAAAGGCAAGCTAATTAAAAAATAGGAAGTCAGAGAGGCAAGCCAAGCAGTGGCAAGATGTGAGATAGGAAAGGGAGAGCAGACACATACGGTAGGTTTCTATGGATTTGTTATTAATGTAGGAATTTAAGATTGCTATTTACTATTACCCTTAGTTGCCATTAAAAATATTTTCCAAACTGACAGATACTGTAAGAGTCTGACCATCATAGATAATTTCAAATAAGGAATTGGTAGAAGCTCTTGGAAACTCTTCAGCTTGTTTTATGAAAGGAAACATACTCTTTAAAAGGATCACTCTTATAATTGCTGGTGCAGGTTTTTTCTCTTGGGATAACTTTGCTTGTAATTTCAATCAATATCCCAGCTTAAATATTCCTGGAATGCAGGCTCTTATATTTGTGCAAATCTATATGGTGTGAGGGGGGATGGAGAGTAACTTCTTCATGTTTTCCAAGGGTTGAATGCGTTATTGGGTAATGGGTATCTTTTAAAGAGACAGTTTTCACATGTATGGTCAACCTGGATACTGAATTAATCTATTTTCTGAGAAAGAATCTGGATAAGCCTTGGAAGGGATCATCAAAGTATATACAGCCTATGTTTGGATATTAATTTATGATGTACTGTATATGTTGTACTTATGTACTTACGTGCAAATATATCTAAATGTGTTGGTTTTACACTATTAACTATTAATTGCTATTTGGTACTGAATGAATGGAAAGTATGATTTTGGCTTTACTCTATATCTTCAGTTTTGTTGATCACCAGAAAGCATCATATGACTAGTTTTGCATTTACAGGGACTCCTTAGATATGAGTAACCTATTTTATGGATTCAAACCTCTAATGGGAATTGAACTTGTGGACCTTCTGTGTCGCCCTGCTCTCTCTCTTCCTTCCTCCCTCCCTTCCATTCCATTCCATTCCATTCCATTCCATTCCATTCCTTCCCTCCCTTCCTTCCTTCCTTCCTTCTTCTCTCTCTTCTTTTCTTTCTCTCTTCTTTTCTTTCTCTCTTCTTCTTTCCTTCTCTCTTCTTCTTTCCTTCTCTCTTCTTTCCTTCTCTCTTCTTCTTTCCTTCTCTCTTCTTCTTCCTTCCTTCCTTCCTTCCTTCCTTCCTTCCT
>QLTV01000601.1:6059268-6069879 GCA_003457575.1 Thermophis baileyi | reverse complement strand
CCTTTCCTTCCTTCCTTCCTTCCTTCCTTCCTTCCTTCCTTCCTTCCTTCCTTCCTTCCTTCCTCCCTTCCTCCCTCCCTCCCTCCCTCCCTTCCCTTCCCTTCCCTTCCCTTCCCTTCCTCCCTAACCCTAACCCTAACCCTAACCCTAACCCTTCAAAAAAGAAAGTAGTATATTCCCCATTTAGATTTCTTATGACTTTTGTCTAAACAGTGTTAGATACAAACAGCCTGGATTTATTCTTTCAATCTCTTTATTCTTTCCATTTCTTATATCCCACCATTGCATTATAAATCTGATTCTATGTATTTTAAGACACCAGTAATATGAAATAGTGGCAGAAATTTTGTCTATAAGGAAGATATGCCTTGGAATGACCTTTTCTGTCATCTTATTTTTATAAACTGGAAAACGCTATTCATGTCTACTCCAGGGGTGGGTTCTGCTTTTCTTCGCTGCCGGTTTGCTCAGTGATGCGCCGTGCGGGCGCGGGCGTGCTTCACGCATGCACAGTGCGCTTTGCACGCGCTGTGCACATACACTGTGCTTTAAAAAAGCTTCTGTGCATGCACAGAAGCAAAAAACAAGATGGTGGTGCCTATGGCGCCGCCGAAAGAACAGGTTCAGGGGCGTGGCAGGCCTGGGTCGCTGCCAGTTCTAGCGACCCAGGCCATCAAGTTACTACCAGTTCTATAGAACCGGTCCGAACCAGGAGGAACCCACTTCTGGTCTACTCCTAGTCTTCTGAGAGGTACGTATGGAAGATAAAACCTAACATACACCAGGATGAGAAAGTGCAGACATTATGGAAGATAAAACCTAAAACACATAAATTTGGGAGAAAACCCTACTGAATTCAATACAACTTTCACTTATCTGTCTAGGAATGAGCTATGAGATAGCTTCCCAGCAAATGATAAAGTTCAAACTCAGGAACATTAAAAGAATGAAGTCTTAAATAAAAACATGAAACAAATCAAGACTTTTACAGTTGTGTTCTTAGTCTGGCTGGCTGGCTGGCTGGCTGTAAAAGAGTTTAGATCTGTAGCTAGAAGAAGAAGTAGCAATGTGTTCTAATGACAAATTCATACTAAATTAATCCTTGTCTTCTAGGTCCAAGAAGAAATGACTTGGGGATTTCCAAATGTTATTTTGCAGCGTTAAATTAAATTATTACAGTGACCCTGTCAATTACAGGAGACAGACCAATTGTTTTTATGTGTTCCACATTAAATAACATTCCAGCTTTTAAATGAATCATCCAGTTAGTTGAAAAATATTTCAATAAAGGAAAATGGTCCATTTAAAAAGCCTAGCAACAATGCATAACAATCAGATAATAGGTGCTTTCTTTTTATGTAATACTTCAGTCACCAAAAAAGTGGAAGTATTTCAGTATGAATATGTCACAATTCATTTTAATATAATGGCAACAATCCAGCACTCTTTTCCCTGTCACTAGGATTACTACTTCATATACGTGGATGGTTTGTATAGTTGGTTAGATATCTAGAGGCTTGTCCTTTGAATTATATACTGCTGTTTCTTGAGAACTCACAAGGATCCTAGTTACTAATGACTGTAACATAAACAGTGCTTTTTCAAAATGACAATGCAAAGAATAAGATATTATATTCTTTGGCTTTCCAGAAAGGGAGCAATATTAATAAGGGCATTTTTAAACACACAAATTCACTGCAGCTAGTAATTAAAATTATAAGCAGTAAGTATACAGATTTAAATATAGAATTTTAAATACTGGCTGGTTTGTCAAATTCTCATTTGCTTTTTATTCTCACTTCTCTTCCCCCAGCTTTTTAACATTTTCAAATGCATGTTTTTTTTCCTTTCAGCATTATAATCAGATTTAAACAAATGCCTCTCTCCATGGAAGGAAAAAAAAAAATCATTTTGGCTAGCTCCTAGCTGCACTCTGATAAACTGAATGTAGTCTAAATCCATCGTATCGTGGATTGAATTCCCATTTAAATGGATCTGTTTAATAGAGGAGATTTCACTTTCAGGTCCTCCTGTCTTTCAAAAACACGCTAATGTATAACACATAATATTAGCAAAATAATCAAAAATGATTTAAAGCTTGGTGTTCAGAGTGGTACTAAATATAATATTATTTAAAATGAAATGTTCCACCTGGGTCCACTTTGTCTGTTACTATATAGAACTAAGCACTGGGCAAAAAGGTTTTCCAGATTATTAGAAGTTCCTGAATTCTAAAATAATGTGAAAATTGAAATGTTAAAAATATCTTAAGCAATGAATGATTAGTCATGTGTGTGTAAATACACACACACACATGCATACAATTGTATAGCAATAGCACTTAGACTTATATACCGCTTCACAGTGCTTTACAGCCCTCTCTAAGCGGTTCACAGAGTCAGCATATTGCCCCCAACAATCTGGGTCCTCATTTTACCCATCTCGGAAGGATGGAAGGCTGAGTCAACCTTGAGCCAGTGACACTCGAACTGCCAAACTGTTGACAGCTGACATTCAGCAGAAGTAGCCTGCAGTACTGCATTCTAACCACTGTGCCACCACGGCTATAGATGATGATATAGTTTCCTTTGTCATGGACAGATCACTGCCTGGTTAAGTGTGGTGAGATAAGGTGCCCTGTTCAATACTATATTTCTCCTCCAAAGCTTGAAGGTAACGTTTCTTTTGTTTGCCTGCCAGATACATTTCTGCAAAGATCCTGACTACCTAGAATGGCTCTAAAATGGCCCCTAAGTCTTTGTGTGCAGAGTTTAAAAGTTTCACAAAAGCAGGGGAATTTTTTTCTTTCTATGTACAGCACACCAGAGAAGTTCTCCATTATTTTTTTTTTTAAAAAAGGAGGACACATGTAGATTTGTCTGTTTGCCAAATGCTATGGAATTCCAAATTCCTGGAATTCCATAGCATTTTTGGATTTAGCTTAATTTAGGATGCTCCAAGTTGAAACTATGGCTGAGTTTGTCCACGTGTTGTGAGATTAAGGAGTTTTTCATTATGCCTTTTTGACTGCTAGTGGGTGTTCATGGATGCGCTCTTCTGCCGGTCTGTCCTACATAGTAGCTGTTACTGTTCTTATACTGTATGTTATAGATGACTTCTGTTTTTTTCTTCTTGGGATCCTGGGGCTTTTGGGTTATTTAAGATGTTTTGGAGGATTTGTGTGCTACAGTGACACCATGTAGTTGTTAATAGTCTGTTGGTTGTTTCTGAGATGTTTTTGATATATTATAGTGTTATTCTTTTCATAATTTGTGTTGGTTGTGTTGTAATGGGTTGATGGTCAGCTACTTTCTGGTAAAGTTGGGTTGGGCAATGGGTCGAAAGATATAACAAAACTCAACCCTTTTCTTGAAAAAAATGTATAGGCAGTCTGCAGAACATTTGTACTCGTCTGAATAAAGTTCTTATACAGCTTCTCTTGTAGGAGATTGGGTTGCTGTTTTGGTAATGGAGCACTTAGTGTGAGTTGTTTAGGATGAGGACCCAGGAAAGGTAGTGTATTGTTTTCTTCTTTCTTCGTGAAATGCAATGCTTTGAAGATGTTATTCATTGTTTCATGTGTCTTCTCTAGATGTTCCTTTTTATTATGACAAAGGTGTTGTCTACAAACCAGATTGTATGTGTGGGAGTGCTATAGTTTTCAGATGCTATGAATCCTGAGACCTGTGATCCAAAGGGTGTTCTGATTTCCTGGTGTTTCTTGGTTGTCTATCAAAATAGTGAGGCAGACCCTGGTGAATAAATTTAAATTTGGGTATTTTAATCTTAGTGTATTTGTCTAGGTTGGGTGTGTTACGTAGTACTGCTGCTATGGATTCTTTTGCTAGTTCCAAATCTATGGACATAAAAGTGCTGTGACATTGTCTTCTATTTTTAGATCTTTGATTTTCTGGATACACTATAATGGTGAATTGATACAACATTCACTCCCTTCTGTGAGGTGTCCAAGCTTTTTGGGAAATCCTGTGTCTATATTGTATATTGGGGTCCCTGGTAATATGATGAAGTGTATGTTGAGATCGTATTGTTTTGTTTTAAAGCTTTTGGGAGACTGCATTTCCAAATTGTCTTACCTCCAATATACAATTGAAAAAGTTGCAACATATACAACTGAAACATGTATTAACTAAGTATTATGGCCTAGAAATTTTAGCAGCCTCTGCGTTATCTTCAATTGTTGCTTCTTGAAGAAATGCTGTGCTTGAATGGAAGCCATCTGTTCAATTTTATGCAGGATTAAAAGATGAAATGAAGGTTAGCATCAGATATATATTTGATCTGTGGAAGGAAGAATTGAAATATCCAATTCTGGAAAATCATCAGGACCAGGTGTTATAAAATGTGCAGTCTTTCCTAGGATTTTTAAATAAAAGTCATCAGAAGATATTATTTTGGATCTATTAGACTACTAAAAGGATATTTAAAAATTGAGCTACCCTCACCTTCTTATGCTGGTAATTTGGGTGTCCTCCTAGACCCACAGCTAAAATTAGAACAACATTTGGTAGCTGTAGCTAGGGGGACCTTTGCACAGGTTCGCCTGGTGCACCAATTGCGACCCTACTTGGATCAAGAGGCTCTCCTCACAGTCACCCATGCCCTTGTCACCTCACGGTTAGATTATTGCAACGCGCTCTACATGGGGCTACCCTTAAAGAGTGTTCGGAGACTACAATTGGTCCAGAATGCGGCTGCGCGAGCTGTCGTGGGTGCACCTAGGTACACCCATATTACACCTATACTCCGCGAGCTGCACTGGCTGCCTATTGNTCTCTGTGGCTGCTCCGGCCCTCTGGAACCAGCTACCCCCTGAGATCCGGACCACCCCCACACTGCTGGCCTTCCGGAAAGCAGTGAAGACCTGGCTCTTCCGGCAGGCTTGGGGCCGTTGATCTCGCCTCTGTAATTGGCGAGGTCCGGCCATGTAACGGTATGCATGAGTTTTTAACTGTTTTTAATTGTTTTTATTATGTTTTTTTTTTTTTTTTTTACGGTTTTTTATATTGTTGTGAGCCGCCCAGAGTCCCTTGGGAGTTGGGCGGCATACAAATTTAATAAATAAATAAATAAATAAATAAATAATATAAGACCAAACTCACATGCTTTGGTTTTGTTCTGTTATATAGCTTTGTTTTGGTTTCATATGAATACATTTGTCTATATAATTTGTGGATTTAGATTTAAGGATCACAGTGATGCTGAATTATATTCCTAAAATATGGAAATCTTCATGTGCTAAAAATGAAATGGTAGCATAGAAAGGTCTAGACTTAGTATTAGAGGTTAATTATTAAGTTAATGATTCATTTAGGCATTTATACTGAATATCTTTTTGTTAATCGGATTGTTTGGAAAGCATATTTAGTTCTTTTAATCACTATATTTAGGATCTTTCTATTATATAAGCCTTACTTAAAGGTTCTTTTGTAATTCACAATTTTAGTAAATTTATTTCTGCCTCTGGGATCAAAAAAAGTTGAACTAGGTCTCTAAACAGCAGCCTAAGTGCGAAAGGCAATCAGTAGCCGAATTAAATCTAATCTCTTCCTTTATAATTGGGTCTTGCAATATTTAGCCAGCACCGTAGAGTCCGTCGCCCTTAGGTAGAAACAAAGAACCGTTCCTAACTCGCCCACTCGGTTTCTCGCTAGTGATCCGGAATTCTCTGTCTTGCTGTTTAATGGAATCTTAGTCCCCCCCCCCAACTTAAATCTCAACCAACTTTCGGCCAATCAGAGCGGAGCTTTACCCGAACTGTGGCAGAAGAACGGCGCCGCCCTTACTTTCCAGGAGGCGGGGGCAGCTGGGGGGGGGGTATTCCAGCAGCAAGCGCTTCTTCATGGTTTCCCCTCTATCCTCTTTTGCCTTTGCCATTGCAATGCCTCTCGATTAGCCCACAGCGGGAGGAGGTTACAATCCCTTTCTTCCTTTCAGGTAGGGCAGAATGCTGGGCATGTACGTGCCGGACAGGTTCGCCCTGAAGTCATCTAAAATTCAAGACGGGATGGGGCTCTTTACGGCCCGGAGAGTGAAAAAGGTGGGTGATCTTTGTTATTGCCCCATTAAGGTGAGGGATACGCAGAGGAGGTGAGGCGCAAGCGAAACTGGCGGGGTGGGCGACGGGCAACCTTTACTTTTAAAATCTTTTTCAAGGGCCCCACCCCCGCCCAGCCCCGGTTAGTTCCCTGGGTTCTGGGAACGCCTGCCACGTATTACAGCCTGCCTCCCTCCTTCTGCCTACAGCTTTAAGTTCTTGAAGTCCCAACCCCTTCGCTTTTTCTCATTTCTCATCCCACTTCCGTCTGCTTCTCAGCAGTAAAGGCTGATGTTTCGCATTCTGAAACTGAAACGAAACGGTTTCCTGCCCTCTCTTCTTGTTCTTAACTTAAAAAAAAAAAGATGGACCAAAAGTAAAGAAAGCCACGGAGAAGCAAGATAGTAGAATATAGCAGCAGAATATTAGCTTTGAACCAATTGCCAGGGAGTTTAGATTTAACTTGGAACAGGAATGTTATGAAGAAATTTCAAAGATGAATTGGGACGTTCAGTTGTTCACTTGCATTTGCAAAGTGATCCTTGTTCTATGTACTCGGAACCAATAGAAATTTGGAGCCAAAGGATATTCTTCGTGGAAAATATTCAGAATGTTGCTTCTTGATTCCTGTTTCCCTAACTGCACTATCTTGCATTCCTTGATCAAACTAATTTTTAATTCACAATTCCTATTTCTTAAAATCAAGATATCCATACACTTGTATATATGAACAGTAGATTCATAAGAGAAAACTACTGTTCCTGCATCTGCTATTCCCTTCTCCTTTTGTTTGTAACAACATTTACATTAGATTACATTAGTTTGATTAGATTAATCTAATTGTACATTGACAGTTTATTGGGAATAATACAAGTCTATATACTGGTGGTACCAGTACCTATACTGGTGCTTCTGGCAGTCCAGAAGCATTGGCACTTTAGTTTTTAGAATAGCTTTCAGGTGGGAATTTCAGAAGTTACCTGTGGCATATTTGGGGCTTTGAAGCTGTGGAAGATTGTCATATGCCAAAGCCAGAGTCAGTTGGGGGCAGTCAATCATGATACAATATGAGTCTCGGCCATTCACTTAATCATTATAGTCATGCAGTAAATGTTAAAAAGTCATTGCCAACCGAGATGGACAATATTGGCAGAGTGGCCTTAGTAATTCTGCTTCTCTAGGCTTCTGCTACACGTCTGATGTGCCTTTTGCCTGATTGGGAAAAGAAAATTTTAACAAGTCCATCAAACCTGAAACACAGCATCAGATACTATGCAGCATATCTCTTAATATTAGCTCCAATGGAAGTTTTGTGGAGAGTGATTTCATTTTCTATGGATATTTAGAAGATGGGTTATTCCCTCTTTCTTTGCATTGTGTTTCTGATATTATTATTGATTGTTATTAATAACCTTGCACTGTCAGACAGATGGCACTTTTGTCTGCCTATCAAGTCCTACCCAAGGACCTGGGATAGGCAGATGTGGATGTTTGACATTGTTATAGATATCGTCAAAAGGATGTAAGCTGATCCAATGGTTTCATTGCAGTTGACTGATGGTGAATTTGTCATGGTAGATGGTGTTCAAGTGGTGCTCCAGTTGTTTTGCGATTGCACTCAAGGTGCCTATTGCTATTGGTACTATCTTTGCTTTCTTTTTTCATAGTCGTTCTGTTTCTATTTGTTGGTCTTTGTATTTTTGTTATCTTCTTCAGTTCTTTCTCTTCTATCCTGCTGTCTCCAAGGCCTGCCATGTTCACAATCCAGATTTTTAAAAAATCTTTCTTATCAATAGTTTTAAGTTTGGGGTATTATGTGGCAGGTACTTATCTGATTGCATTTTAAAATTGCAGAGCACTTTAGCTTCTTCATTTTCTGTTACTTTCCCTATTTCATTGTCTCACCAGTTCTTGCTTGCAGGCAAATCATATTTCTTGCAAACCTTCCAATGCACCATTGTTGCTACTTTGTCATGCCATGGTTTGTAGTCAGTCTTTGCAATGTTTCTTCAGCTGGTTTGTTGCACAGTCAACTAGATGTTTAGACTGGATCCAGAATTTCTGTCCACCACCTATCAAGTCCTTCCCAAGGACTTGGCATTGTTGGATTTTTTTAAATTCAGTCTTTATTACAAGTAACTCAAGGTGGTAAACATTCACAACACTCCTTCTTCCTATTTTTGCCACTACAACAACCCTGTGATGTGAGTTGGGCTGTGAGAGAGTGACTGGCCCAATGTCTCCTAGCCAGCTTTCATATCTAAGGTGTGACTAGATCTCCCAATTTTCTGCTTTCTAGCCTAGTACCTTAATCATTATATTAAACTGACTTTATGAATTATATGAATGCACCCTTTCATAGTTGATAATTGAGCAGCAGAAGACAGACATACAAGTATTTTTGCTCTTTTTGCTTGTATTGTAAATTTTAATATACAGTTTGATTGCAGCAATTAACAGTAGTTTTTCATAAACAAAAGATGCCAATTTTGTTACTGTTGCTAGGGTGAAAAGTTTGGACCATTTGCAGGAGAAAAGCGAATGCCACAGGAACTGGATGAAAACACAGACTGCAGGCTAATGTGGGAGGTAAAAATTCCAGCACTTTGTCTAAGAAATTTTCTAAAGCATTATTTATTAAAGACTAGAGCAACAGTTGTTTTGGGGCAATTAGGAGGCATGGAATTTCTGATGCTTAATTTCCCTCCCTAATATAGTGTTGATAGTGTACATTTTGTCAATACCAGTAACGACAGATGAATATGCGATCATGCATAAACTTGATTTATTTTAATGTAAGGTATAGTTTAACAAACCATGTTTGTGCTATAATTAAACCATAGCATGACTGATTTATCCATTTATTGTTTATAGTGCTAAAACATTTTATGATGTAGAAGATGAGAACTTAGAGTTGAGGCAGATGTTTAGTTCTCAAATGTCTATGCTGAAAAGGTAGCTGAGCAACTATAAAGATATTGGTGTGTTCACTAAGACTAACAACTTGTAAATACAATACAATTTATGTGCTTGTCTATTTAGTATTCATTCATTCATTCATTCATTCATAGAAAGAGATGAACTTTCATAAAAATATAGAGCTATGATAATTAAGCATAAGGAGGTGCTTGTGCAAGTAGTTGTTTTAAGATTAAGGCTGTGATTTGCTAAAGTGTTTGAGAAATTCTCAGAAAGTCATAGCATATAAATTCCATCCACATGTTCCAGTGTTAATCTTAGTGTTAAAGCATCATCAATACTTTTCAACATAATTTTACCTGAAAAAATTGAAAAGAAATAGAATTAAATTTCATTTCAATGTATAATTGACACATCTTCCCAATTTCTTACATAAATGTAATCACCAGTTCCATAAAGGATGAAGGCAATCACTGGAAAGAACAAATGTCCATAGCATTGTATTCTTGAACTAGTAGAAATAGATTCAG
This sequence comes from Thermophis baileyi, assembly GCA_003457575.1. Classification (NCBI taxonomy): domain Eukaryota; kingdom Metazoa; phylum Chordata; class Lepidosauria; order Squamata; family Dipsadidae; genus Thermophis; species Thermophis baileyi. The sequence continues at coordinate 6,060,375 of QLTV01000601.1, read as the reverse complement.
AGAAAACGTAGTCCTGTTGAGGACTAAGAAAGGACAAGAAACCTATAGAAAATTGCATTAGGTTGTGAAGAAGAGATGAGATTATGAAAAGATAGGCAATTTACCAAACAACCTTGTGTATTAAACATAAAGGAATAAAGGGGAAGTAGCTTTTGGGAAGGGGTATTGCCAAATTATTTGTTGTCTGGAATAAATAGACTTGAACCAGCCAGCGGTAGCTAAAAAATTGCTTGCATTAACTTCGTATTGACAGGTTACCTAGCGTTCATACATGAAATATGTTTCAACATATTTTAACACACATATTTTAGCTACTGAATGCTTCCTTTATTACGAAGTATATATGAATCAGTATATTATGAATCAGTATGAACATTTCTTGAATGTTGAAAACAGGTTACCAAAATTTATAATAGCTAAGTAGCTGACAAGTAACAATTCAATTTCTTTGTCATTGGCTGTAATTTATTCATTAAAAAAAGAATAATTGAAAAGATTCATATATTGTCCAGCGGCACGATGGCACAGCAGTTAAAGCTGCTGGGTTCAAGATCTTAAGCATCGCGCGATGGGTGAGCTCCCGTTACTTACCCTAGCTTCTGCCCACCTAGCAGATAAATAGGTACCACTTTGTGAGAAGGTAGCAGTGTTCTGTGTGCCTTGGCATATAATCATGCTGGCCACATGACCACAGAAATGTCTTTGGAAAACCTCAGCTAAGAAACGGAGATGAGACCTGCCCCCTAGAGTCAGACTAGGAAAACCTTTACATTTATATTCTGTCCATCGATATACTTAATAATATGGGGCTGTTGTAATTCTGAAATTCTAAATTCTTTGTTTTAATTTGCATACAGTTGCAAGAAAAAGTATGTGAACCCCTTGGGATTACGTGGAGTTTTGCATGAATTGGTCATAAAACGTCATCTAAGTCACAACAATAGAAAAACACAGTCTGCTTAAAATAATACTACACAAACATTAGATGTTGCCATGGTTTAATTGAACATAACATGTAAACGTTCACAGTGCAGGGAGGAAAAAGTATGTGAGCCCCTAGCCTAATGACTTCTCCAAGAGCTAATTGGAGCCAGGAGTGAGCCAACC
>QLTV01000601.1:6018303-6035841 GCA_003457575.1 Thermophis baileyi | reverse complement strand
CAGCAGACCAGCAGACCTGTCCGCACAGGCCGCTGCCTCACCACCAACTGAATTGCGCAGGTCTAGTAGGGCTCCAAAACGCCCCGCCTACCTGCGTGATTACGTATGCTGGACAGCTCCATCCAGGAGTGTTATGTTCTAACCTGGCCGCACAGTCCGCTGCCTCACCGCCATCTGAATTGCGCAGGTCTAGTAGGGCTTCATAACGCCCCGCCTACCTGCGTGATTACGTATGCTGGACAGCTCCATCCAGGAGGGGAGGGGTGTTATGTTCTAACTGTTTAAACTGTGTTGCATGGTTCCAACCAGGTCCAGCGTTTGAGCGGGAAAAAGCTCAAACGCTATTGGCTGGTCTGTCTGACAGCTCCCTATAAAAGGGCAAGCTGTCAGACTGCTCTTTGCTGGTTGCTGATACAAGAGCTGAAATAAAGAGCTGCTTTGGAAGTCTGTCTCCTGTCATCTCTACCCACTATCTAACACTTTCCATCATGGTTGTAAACTGGGATGGTTACAAATCGAGTCACCCCACATGACTGACTCAATTTTGTATATATATATAATTAGCGTAAGCATTTTTGTATAAATAAAGTGCAGAATAGATATGTGTTTCTTTATATATGAGCAAAATCAGTCACATCGCAAAAACAGTTGAAGAATGATATGTTTGACCTGAGATTTCTTTTCTCTTTCCTAACAGTGTCCTTCAGTGCACAGAAAATGTGAATCCAGGAAATTATTCAAGAAGTTTTCAGTGTTCTGTTTGCAACATATCCCTCAGCTCAGAATTGAGGTTCCCTGTCTTAATTACTGGACTACTCTCATCTTGCTGCTGACTCCTCTTTGCATGTTTGCTTGCTTTCAGATTTCATAGTTGCCTTGTGAACACTTAATTATGTGAGATGGAAACTGCTTTTGTCCCAACATGCAGTAAGTTATGCATGAAGTGGGCTAAAGGTCTGCTGCCCAGCATGTGCATTCAAATGCCTTTCAAGATTACATTTCCAGGAGTAGATTATTTGATGCCTTATTTTTCTCTTCTTCAATCACCTGACATCAGTTTTGAACAACACAAAGAAGCATGCAGAGGAGATGCTAGGTTCGTATGCAAGGCTGTCAGCTGTGGGAAGAGGTTCAAGAGTAAGGATGCCTTGAAAAAGCACAAGGAAAATGTTCACGCTGGTAAATAACATATTGGAATTGTCATTACTAAAGAGAAATTTCACCAGTTTTAGAATGTATTAATACACTGTTAAGGAAAGATTGTGGATTTTTTTTTTTTTTTTTTTTACAAATTGTGGGAGCTACAATTGAAGGTTCAAATTCAGAGGAAGATAATTCTGAACACTAGTTTTTGTAAAAAGCCATAAGAGTCCGTTGTCGTCATCATCATCTTCAAGGATATACTTGTGATGGTTGAGCAGTTGCTGATACTGAAGCAGCATCGCAGACTCACAAGCATTTATATCAAGGCCTGTTCATCCTTCTACATGTGGCCAAATGAACAGCATGGTCTAGAAAATGAAAAATGGAGGGTGATTTCCCAAGATCAGTTTCTGGGAAGGTAAATCTGTGGCAAGGTTTCTGCTCAGAATAATAGGTGTGTTGTTGCTCACACTGCCCCACTTAAATATGGGTCTGTTTATGATTACCATATGTTGTTTTTAGACCCCAAAAGTATACAGCTAATTGATTACTGAATATACAAATCAGATAATTTTAGTGTTTGCGTTCACATTTTGAAATTGTTTTTAAAGAACCTGACAAAACATAAACAGTGCCTTAGTCATGTGCAAGTTTCAAATGGGGATATTTTCCCCAATTCATATGTTTCTTTTGTGACTATATTGTTACAGTGCAAAATCTACTTCTTTTCTATATGTGTTGCAACATTGCAGGCAAAGGCACAAAGCTTGCAACATGAAACTGCATTCATTAGGCTGATTAAAGTAGCAAAAACATATGGATGCTAAGATCTTCTTCTTATCCATTAGAAGTGATTGGGTGGCAGCCTCTTGCTGAATAAATAGAAATCATAAGGGGTGTAAGGCAGCTTGGCTTCAGGGAAAAAGCTCATGGAACGAATAGACAGACAATCCAGAATATATATAAATGTGTAGCAATCCTTGAACAAACATCAAGGATAGGAGCAACAAGTGGCAATATTTCAGTTCATGAGAAAGGGGTCAGCAACAAATTGAACAGTGAAATCATCTATCCACACTCAAGAAGATACAGAAATACTGGAGCAAGCCCAGTGAATAAACAGCTAGAAGCTGATTACATGGGTGAAATAGGCTCTGTGTACTTAGGAGAAGGAAAAGACTGCATGATTGAAGGTCTCTAAAGGATGCAGAAGACAGACAAGCCATGGTAGTTTTTAGTTTTCTACTATGAGAAATTGAATTAAAAACTGCATGTGAAATGTGCTATCTGTGAAAGCAAGGATCAAGAACATGACAGAAGAATGTTCGTAATTTATCAAGTCCAATGAAAAATGACTTTTCCTGTGTATAGGAACATGATGGTAGCGTTATCTGTTCCTACAATCAAAAGAAGAGGGCCAGAATGGAAGTAATATTGGAAGTCAGTAATTAGCTACACAAAAGGTGTTGATATTTGGAGATATTTGGTTTCAGGTACCATAGTCTCTGTCAACAAATACAACCAAGAAAACTAGATTCTTGGAGCCTTTTTATGCAGGTTTTTTTTTTAAAGGGAAAACAAGTCATTTTGGGTACAGCAATCTTGACAACTACATTTATTTATATTTTATATATTCCTTAATTTTGTTAAAATTGAGATTTCCCAATCCTCCTGTTAGGTACCTGTTGGTGGAGTGGAGAGTTGCCTCCCATTTTCTGGATAAAAAAATATGCAAATGTTGTGCCCTTGTAATATTTTTCAAACCTCTATTATTTTTTTCCAGACTTTGGAAAACTGAGAAATTTGTTAGATTGGATGTATCTAAATGATGGCCTGTTGGTGCAAAATATGTCAGTCCTACTAAGTAGAACAGACCAGGGAATCAATTCCACAAGAAGGATAAACTTGCTTTTATGGAGATTGTCTGTAATACCAGAATCTTGCAATCTTCCAGAGAAAAAATGATAAACTGAAGATGGCTCCACCTTTAGACAATGGCAGAATGAAGAACTGGCTACTCATAATTCCTCTCTGGAAAAGGAGAGGACAGCAGATTGCCCACAAGTGTTCCAGACAGTTGCAATTTGCAAGGAGACCACAAGAGTCTCTGATGGGTTTAGAGCTGTGGGAGAAGAGGGAATAGCCATCTGACTCTGGTTAGCACCTTCAAAAGGACATTGGGTTCACATACTTCTTTTTGTAATCACTTTTGCAAATTGCTTTTTAGCTGCTTTTCAATTATGAGGAGCTTTGGATCAACAAGTCTGAAAATACTGGGTGAGCTTTCTTCCTTAGTGAAAGAAGTTTAAATATAAATATAATGTAAGGTTTTTTTTAGCATAAATAACAAAAGGGTGGTCAGAACTTTGATTTTATAAAGTTGCAAACCAACTAAGGATGTAGATGGATTTGAAATATCATTCTGGAATTAATTATAAAGAATCCTTCCCATGAGAAAATGGGAACTATTTTGAGTTCTTTAAAAAAAACAGAATGGGACTTTGAAGGTTGTACACCAGAGAAAACTGCAAGGCACTAAAAATTACAATTAAAAGAGAAGAATACTCAAACTCTACTTAAAAATACAGAAAGTAGCAAAATACTTTTTAACAATGGATATATTGAAAGATATTTTTGAACAATGGACCCAGAAGATAATTTTAAGATCCTCTGCCTCTACAGAAGAAGAGATTGCTTGTTGTATTTTAAGAAAATGTGATAACTTACTAATATTGTTTATATTGTGATGAAAGGGAAAGTAATTTATATTTTTCTTTATATATTTTTTCTTTTTTCTATTTTTTTCTGCACCTATTTTTTTACTTTGTATTGTTTATCACTGTCATTTTTAATAAAATTACTATTTAAAACAGAATCTTGCAAGTCTTATTTTGCTGTACTATCTCTTCCTTATACAGTAGTGAATTAGGGAGATGTTTGAACTGCTTTCCAACGATACGTCATTGTTCTGGACTTAAAAATGTTTCAGTACCTTTTGCCTATGTAATGGTTCATGTATATTTCCATCAAGATCATCTTCCTTGACGATCTTACATGTTGTACCTCACAAGGACTATTAAAATGGCCCAAAATAGTTGTAAATCATTTTGCCAAAACATGGCAAGGTTGATTGGAAGGATTTTAATTTGAGCTGTTGAATTTGTAAATTCAGGCAAAGATTTGCACCCTGTACAGTAGAAGGAGTAGGCTTTTGAAATAAAGAAAAGGTTAGAAAGAATTTGAATACTCTATTATGCATACGGTATAAGAAAGAAACAAGATGAACTTGAGGTCAGATAAGTTTTCATAGGATTATGGAGACATTGTGGGATGATTCTCATTACTGGAAGGTAGCAATTGAGGATTATCATTTGCTCAAGTGGAACAGAAGTGACTATGAATGGAAGAGTTGCACTGTATACTAATAACAATTCTTGCTTAGAAATCCATATGAATAAACTTTGCAAGGCAATATATAGTATTTGGATTAAATAAGCAGAAGAACTAATAAAATGACTACTGTTCTTAGTGTCTAATATTATCTCCCTTACTAGGAGATGTGAATGATATTTTCCAAAAGCAAACTGCACATATTGTAAAGAGGCATAATAAAGCAGTAGTGATGGATACTTTAATTACCCCATCATGTTTATGTGACAGACTGCCAAGCTTCATCCTTCTAGGAACTCCTGACTTGTCTTGCGAACAGCTTCCTTCTTGCAAGATTAGAAGAGTGATTAACAATAATAGATAACTGATTAAACCCTTAGTCGAATAACCAGGGGTAATAGGAATATCAGAGAATATATCAAGTTATGTAATGCTGGAGTTACTCATTTTAAGGGAGACTAAAAATAAGCATAGTCAAACGTATGAGCTGTGGTGGCGCAGTGGTTAGAGTGCAGTACTACAGGCTACTTTTGTTGCCTGCCGGCTGCCTGCAATTTGGCAGTTCAAATCTCACCAGGCTCAAGGTTGACTCAGCCTTCCATCCTTCTGAGGTCAGTAAAATGAGGACCCATATTGTTGGGGGGGCAATATGCTGACTCTGTAAACTGCTTAGAGAGGGCTGTAGCACACTGTAAAACGGTATATAAGTCTAAGTGCTATTGCTATTGCTATTGCTATTACAGATTTCAGAACCTTGGATATAAAAAACTTGGCCCTTTTGTTATTTATTTATTAAACATGTACTCTGTCTCACTCGTGCAGCTCCTAGGTAGACAATATAACACAGTTAAAAGCTCATAAAATATCTTCCTAAAACCCTAACATAACAAAAATAGAAATGGTGCAATGCATTAAATCAATGCCCTCTGAAATAGTTAATGTTTAGTAATTTCCTCAAAATCAACAGAGGGACTGAGTCTTCTCTTCAAAGGGATGACTCTGACACAGATTAGAATTTTTGTCTCTCAGAAGGGCAGAAGCACCCGGCAGCTCTTCCCCACAATATCTAAGTGATCTGGGCCAATTCTGTGATGTATTCCACTCATTAATAATGTTGTCACCTGTTGGTTTCAGTCTGGTAATATATAAATGTAGTAAATTAAATTAAATAAATGGCATGAGAAGCTAATAGGAAAAGGAGCTTCAATTTGATGAAAATTTGCAGAGAAATAGATCTTAAAATAACAAATTGCAACAATTCTAGTAAGGAGCAAAAAATGGACTCCCACAAGAGAAGTCTTTATGCTTATTTAGAAAGCATAGTGGGAAAGATCTGAAAACAAAAAGGAACATATAAGGAAAATGGAAAGATCATGTCAAAAAGGAGGTGTATGCCCATGTAGTCTGGAACTGAAAAACTAATGTCCATAAAGTGAAAGTTTAGAATTTGTTCAGGATAGCAAAGATTGTGGTGAAAAGAAGCTTCTTCAGTTAAGTTCATGATAAGCTGAATAACATAGATACTCAGCTCCTACTTTATTCAGTCTTCTCTAACACATAAATCTGTTCCATCAGCAAATGTTGACGCAAGATTAAAATTTCAGACTGACGGAAACATGGTCAAAATGAATCTAAATATTCAGGACTACTTCAATTCCTTAGGCAGCAGAGTGGAAATCCACATATAAAATTGATGAGTTTGGCACACAATGTTGTGATTGGGAAACACTGGACTGGTCAATCCTTTATCTCTGATGTTTGAGAAATCTTCAAGAACTAGAGGATTTGATAAATGCCAGTTAGCTAGACGAGAGAAAATATTCTTCCCATCTCCAAAAATGGGTAAAGGGAAGATTGAACAATTTACAAACTGATCATCTGATATTGATACTTAGGAATATTCTAGTGTTAATAAAAAAAAAGGGATTGATCTGTAAGTTCACTTAAAACATTGCAGTTCTAATAGCACTGTGACTGTACTATACTAATACAATTACTATACTAATACTAATATTAATATTAATACTAATGCTATGCTATGCTATGCTATACTAATACTATACTATACTATAATACTGAACTGAACTTAATCTAAACTAAACAAAACTAAAACTAAATTTGGAGCACTAAACTCAGATTGCTCACTGATAGTTCATTAAATTGGAGTGAGACAAGTTAGGTACCAAAGTTATGTATTTTCATTAACATTTTAATGAAGAGGTGGAAGGAGAGCTTATCGAATGTGCAAATGATACAGATCTGCAGAAGATAGTAAAATTCAAAATTATGTTGATAGGAGAAGCAATTAAAAATAACAGTATGAAATTTAAGTAAAAAAAAAAAAAAGTACAAAACCCACTTGGGAAATAAAAATTAAATACACAAGTATAAGAAGATGAGGATACTTACTTACAAACTGATTATGAGCCAGCAGTGTATAGAGGGTATATACAACTTTAAATTGAATTAAAATTATGCACTAAAGGTATTATATTTATCACTCTTTTAAAAAAAAACATGTTTCTGCTATAGTAGTTCCATGTATTCTACTTTGGTCAGACCCTACCCCAAATTTTAAAGATTTTAAGAATGGTTCAGCAAAATTACCTGAGTTCCAAAAAAAGGGTAATAAAGACAATTGGAAGATTAGAATGTACGAAAAGAGCTTAAAGAATTGGATATACTAAGATTTGAGAAAAATTACAGATAGTCCTCAACTTACAACCCAGTCGCTTAAAGACCATTTACATTTATGATGGCCATGCAACTGGTACTTTATGGTTTTTAAAGCACCCCCTGGCTGTTGCAAATGGTTGCGCTATACCCCTCCATGGTCATAGGACACATTGGATGCTTGGCAAATGATCACCTTTACGACTGGTCGAAGTGTTCTGTAGTCGCATGCAATGTTCCCTCTAAGCTGCGCGGCCGCGCACATGATAGGGAATCGCCGCACGGCAGTTTCCAACTGCCGTGCAGCGATTTTCAATATCAGAGGGAACATTGCTGCGCAGCCGCGCACCTGACAGGAAATCGCCATAGCGATTTCCAATGTCAGAGGGAACATTGGTCGCATGCCCACAATTTGCAATGTTGTTTGCCAGTTTCTATCATTTTTTTTCTGGTTTCTGGAAAAAACGTCCATTTGAATGAATGGATTTCCACTGTGTTTGCTTAATAACTGCCACAAAAAATATTGTAAAATCACATCCAGTTACATGGGTGCCTCAACTAGCAGCAAAAGGTTGTCACAAAGAAGATGACCTGTTGTGTTTCTTCCAGAATGCAAGATGTAGAATATGATTCTTTGTTTAATTAGTACTATTAGTTAGTTCTCTTAAAATGCTAATTAGAGCAGAGAAGTACTTCATAACATATGTTAATATGAAGGAAGCATCCTTCACTCTACCATTAAAGTAGCTGCAACCTTTGAAGAGTCAAATACTTGCTTTGAAGACTTACCTGGATTTTATGTGCATGCTTTGTGGCTCCACAGACAATACTTCTGCAGGGACCACCAGTGAACTCAAGCTTCTGTTGATGATCACACCCAGAGATATGAAGGCAGCTTAGGATACCCTCTGAAGTGACCACATAAGCTTTTCAAAGGACACAGCTGCTTTAACACTTTGAGAAGAGATGTTTTGTTCATGCTAACTTGCTTGGTTTTAGCATTTTCACCATCTTTACCTGTGATGCAAGTTGCTTTATGCCACACAAATTATTTAGGTTATTAAAGAAATGGCTATATTATAATATTTTCAAGTTGTCCATGTCTTATTCAGTGAAATTGTAACTCTGTTTATAATAAAGCTGAACACACTTTCTGAGTCAGATATTATCTGGAATTAGTTACAGATATTGAGGTTTCTCCTGCCAATGCTGATTCAGATTTTATACTAGTTATAATGCTGTCTTGAGAATCAGTTTTGTGTAGTGGTTAGGGAACCAGGAGATTGTGAGTTCTAGTCCTGACTTAGCCACAAAGCTGGTGACAGTCACTTTCTTTCAGCCCAAGGAAAGAGGAAATGGCCAATCACTTCTGAAAAACTTTCCAAGAAAACTAAGACTAAATCAGAGTAACTTTTGAACTTTCAGTTAATTCTTTCTTTTATTCAAATATTTATGATATTCCTTGAAAACAGTAATTACTATATGTAATCTTATGTAGGCATCCTTTAGCCTACATGGAAATAGTTCTACACAGATACTATATTGGGTTGCTTTGTTTAAGAGAAATGAAACTTTTCTTGGTCTACATTTCATAGGCAAAATCTTTGGAGGACACCTACAGAGTCTGTCTTGTAACTTAATATGTTAGAGATGGAGTAAGAGTGTAAAATTCTTGTATCCATTAAATGACCTGTGAAAAATGGCACAGGCAGTGAAAACATTTGGCCCCGTCCTTTGTACTTCTTTATTAAAGCTGTCGGTGGTATTTTTGTTTCTCTTTTAGGAAACTCTAGGAAGAGGCTGATGTGCTCAGTATGCAATAAGAGGTGCTCTTCAGCAGCAAATCTTCAAGAGCATCGAAAGGTCAGTTGAGTGAGGGTTGACCCCCAGTAGGTTTCAACTTTTCTAGGGTAGAGGCCACAGAGATCAGTCCCTTGAGAGCTGCTAAAACACAAATTATCCAGGTTTTTTTTCCAGCTGACGAACACAGTAGTCTGAAACCTAAGTATTTATTTTCATTACCATGTTAAATCAAAGTTAAAGCAAAACACTATTTTGTATTTCTTTCCTGTCCTAGAGATAGCAATTTAGCGTTAGGTATATATTACATTTTCCTGTATAATCAGGATGCTTAAAATTATGAATAGATGGTAAATTCATAGGAATAATTTAATAGCCATTTAAATCAAATTATTCTTCTTTTAACAAATGTCTCTCTTGCATTATTTGTTTTACTAAATATTAGCACTGTTAGTCATGCACTTTAGTGCATTTATCCTGCACTAAAATTTATTTTTATATTTAATTGTCCATGAACATTATTTGAAAGAAGAAGCCAAATTATAGATCTTAAAGAAAAGAAATATCTGTTTCAGCCCCATGAATGAAAGAGGAATATAAAGCAAAAGTAAAGGTAAAAGTTTCCCCCCTTCACTTGTGTCCAACTCTAGGGCACAGTGCTCATCTCCATTTCTTAGTTGAGGGAGCCAGCATTGTCTGAAGGCATTTCTGTGGTCATGTGACTAGCATGACTAGATGCCGAGGTGCACAGAACACTGTTACCTTCCCACTGAAATGGTACCTATTTATCTACTTGCATTTTCGTGCTTTCGAACTTCTAGGTGGGCAGGAGCTGGGACGGGCACCCCATTGCGCAGCACTTGGGTCTTGAACCCGGGCTGTCAGCGTCTTTAACTGCTAAGCCATTGTGTCCCTGATCAATTAAATATTTTTGTCTATGAACATTGTTTGAAAGAAGACAAATTATAGATCTTAAGGAAAAGAAGTATCTGTTTCACCTCTGTCAATGATAGAGAGTATGCAGGATAAAATATCTGTTATTGTGGCTGACATATCATTAGATGTTATCCACACCAAACTACAGCTCTTAAGAGTTAGAAGCATGTTTATTTTCAGAACGAAGTATAGCATTTAACTTTCTAAATAGAGTAGTACTTCCAAATTCTGAAGTTGATGTACTTCCAATTATGTTTTGATTGATGCAGCTGCAGATACATTTTGGACGTTGCCTTATATATGGAATAAATTGGAGTTATTGCTTATGTTAAAAATTTGTCTGATAACATAATTATATTAATATAATTAATATATTAATTAAATTAATATTTGACAACTGCCTGAAGCTCACTTTCTCATTTTGATTATGAGTTTTATGTGCTATTTTTTATATATATATAAAGATCAGTCGTTGCAGGTTGTCATATCATACTTATGATATCCTAGCAGCTACAGTATATATGCAATTAATCTTAAGCAAATTTTCAATGTTTATTCCAAGGCACTCAGTTCTGGAGGTTTTTTTTTTTAATGTGTTAGATATTTTTCTTTCTGTACTTTTAAAGTGGGTGATGGACAAGATTTATATTCTTATATAAAAAAATATATGTTTATTTCCAGTGCAAATGGAACTTTATTGTAGACTAGTTTATCTATGTCCAGAGTGTCCATAGGCATGAAGGTATAATCTTTTATAAAAGGCTTTGTACTTCATGAAATCTAAGCAACTGTATTTCAAGGCAAGGTTTTGTCTCACATTCTATAACAGTAAGAAGAAAAATATTTTTTTTCCACAGATGTTGAAGTACAAAGCCAATTCCTTCATAAACTCCAAGTCTAGCCAAGTATTTAGAATTGTCTTTAAAGATCAGATCACAGTGCTTGAATTAGATAATCTTTTTAGAGGCTTATAGTATTAAGGAAAAACTATCAGCAAGTTTATGGACTATACATCAGAATTTACCAGAAAGGAGCCCGGTAAATAACATTTTATGGTTCATTTACTCCTTTCTTTCCCTTCAAAATATTATTTTCTATTGTTTTATTTCCAGATCAGGAAATGTTTTTTGGTTAAGTCTCACACATGCAGCTGTATCAAGCTCGTGTGTTTGCTAAGTATATATATGTGCCTCAACAGTTGGCAGAAGCCTTGACTAAAGCTGAGCAGGGTTATACTGGGTAGTACTTAGATGTGGTGGAGAAAAAAAATCCCAAATGGTAGCAGGGGCATATATATTCATGTGGACAGCAGGACTCAAGATCACTTCTTGACTTTATACAGATAAGAAATCCCTTTGTGTTTATCAAATTAGTTGGATAGGACAAAACCAGATGTGACAAATATAAGCTGATGACATGTTGAAAACAAGTGATCTTATTGAAAAAGCATATGGAAGGAGGCATCTGATCCTCTTTTGGGTCTGATTATTTCAGGCAGCTTACTTCATTCTAGACTAATTTCTAGAACCGTTGGTAACTCGGCGATGACGTCATGGAGCCGGTTCTGTCGGTGTCTCCGTGGGTGCCGCCATCTTGGATTTTGCTTCTGCGCATGCACAGAAGCTAATTTTTGCTTCTGCGCATGCACAAAAGCTATTTTTTGATTGCTGTGGGCTCGCGTGCATGCACGGCACAACCCTGAGCGAACTGGCAGCAAAAGGATCCAGAACCCACCCCTGAACTATAGGCCTATCTGTTTTGCTCCTTCTAAATAATCATTTATGATACAGGATATCAGGTTCACATTCAGCTTTATGACAGGAGCTTGAGTAGTGATTTGGTAAGATGTTCAAGCATGGCAGAGAAACTTAACAGTTTTCATTATGTGTTGAAATGAACGCCCCTCAGATTCAGCTAATTGATGAGAGGAGAAAAGAATTATTTTCTGCTAAAGCCCTGCAACATTTGTACCAGTTGATCAGGTGCTCCAATTAATTTATTGTAAATTGCATTTATTTGTTGCTTACACTGAGATTTGTTTTTATAATTTTGAAAACCAGGTTATTTATAATATAAGTGATGAAGATAACTGTATATGTACAATGTACTAAATTAATATTAAATATTCATATTGCAGGTTCATGAAATAGTTGAGTGTCAAGAATGTGACAAGAAATTTATTTCAGCTAATCAGCTAAAACGCCATATGATAACTCACTCAGGTAAAGACAGACTTTCTTCCCTGTCAAATAAAACTGCTCAGATTATTTTAAATTGTTTTTATATTAGAGTTTTCAAAAATTGCATGGTGTTAAATGCTAATAAACAAATACATCATAGTGCCATTACAGCAGGGGTGGGTTCTAACTTACCTCGCCACCGGTTCGCTTCCTCCCGCACCGCGTGGCTGCGCGTGCATTGCACACCGCGTGGCTGCGCTGCGCGGGCACGTGCGCGCTTTGTGATGGGCAGTGATGAAAATTTTAAAAAAAGCCAAAAAAAAAAAGCCAAAAACAAGATAGCGGCGCATGCGCAGTGCCAGGGACTTGACTTCTGCGCATGCGCAGAAGAAAAAATAATAGCAAAAGAATCCCAAAAATAAAAATAAAATAAAAATAAAAATTCCAAAAAAAGGAAGGCGGCATCCACGGACCGGCACCGACAGAACCGACTCCATGACATCACCAGCAGTTTGCTACCGGTTCTATAGAACCGGTGTGAACCGAGAGGAACCCACCTCTGCATTACAGCCTTTTCTGGCATAACAGATTTCAGATATTATACACTACAACTTTCAGAATTCCTTTGGCCATACTATTTAATAATTAATTTAACAATTCTTGAAATGTCATCAAATTCATCTGTAATGTGAAGATTGGAAAAGTAGTACTATCAGATAATGAATACATAACATTTTTGGGGTGCAATTCTTTTGATACGAAAGCCTTGTATTTCTAAACAGTACATGTTCACACTTCTTTTGGAAAGAGTATACTTTGAGCGGGTAGCTGCCTAAAATTATTTAGATCCAGGGACAGGTTTTAGTGGCTTTATGAGTTTAAGGCTACATATATAATTATAATGATTTACCATTAATTGGTTATGCATAACCTCCTAGAAAGTAATTCTATCCCACCTATAGCTTTGATGCTTTTGCCAACATGATCACTTTTCTTAAAATTTTATTAAACAACAAACCATTTGATTGTTACCTTACTAATATTGCATGCAAGTGATGTAGAGATGAATCTTTAATGATAGCTATTTTTGTGGACTAACACAGGGCACAGAAGGCAAAATGCTTCTGTTATCCTTAAATCAAACCATATTTTCCATAGGCGGTAGAAATTCAATTATGTTCTGTTTCCTTTACCCCCAATTCGTTTAAAACAATTTCCAGTGTTGCAAAATAGTTTTATCGTTATCTGCTGTCCTCATCTCACAGCACGTTCCAGGTGCACCGATTTAAACAAAGAACCAAAATGAATTTCAGAAAGTTTTAGATGTTTATTGAGCTTACGGATTAGAATAGTATAGCAGTAAGAGTTCAGTTAACAACTGAAAGCTAAAAACATAAACATATCGACTGAATTTTAATAGAAATGAATATGCTATGTGTATTACTAATTAAGTTTTAAAATGTTTAAATTGTCATGCCCTCTTTCTTGTTGTTAGTCTGGCAACAAGCTTTGCTTCTTTGAAGTCATTCTCTTTTGATTTAAGCTAATTAACCAGAGTTTAGTTTTTGCTGTGATTGTTGCAAAGAACGTGCCAATTTCTCAAGATGCGCCATGGCTTATATTTTGGGAAGCGACTTAACTGTATAACGTAAAGGGCATAAGATGTCTTTCTAATTGGTTTAATCTTAATTGGGTTGACTTCATTGCAGAAATCTCTGAGGAGATGAATGTTTCTGCCTTTCATCTTCTAGCCCAATATAAACAAGAGCTTAAATGTGCCCCCCCACTCATTTTCTACAGAAAAACGCCCCTACACCTGCGAGGTTTGCAATAAGTCCTTCAAACGACTTGATCAAGTGACTGCACACAAAATAATACACAGTGAAGATAAACCCTATAAATGCAAGCTTTGTGGAAAGGGATTTGCCCACAGAAA
The DNA here is from genome assembly GCA_003457575.1 of Thermophis baileyi. Taxonomy (NCBI): domain Eukaryota; kingdom Metazoa; phylum Chordata; class Lepidosauria; order Squamata; family Dipsadidae; genus Thermophis; species Thermophis baileyi. Next base: position 6,021,783 of record QLTV01000601.1, on the reverse strand, counting down.
TGTTTACAAGAATCACAAGAAGGTAAAAACAAAAAAACCCCAAAACATTCTGCTGTTGTTGTTTACAGCTCTGCTTAGATTTGCAGCTGTTGCTCATTATCACTGATGGATCAATACGCTTTGGCATGCTTAGAAACATGAGCTTTAAATCTTGCAAAATATTAATGTTAAGTACATTAACTTATAGAACTAGCAGGTTCCTGGTTATTGTTTGGTGTTTCTTTAATTGACCCAAGCTAGTTCAGTTGGGTTTTCTTCCTCTAGGAAATTGTATTCTCTTTTTTTTAAAAAAAAATAAATAAACTGGAAAACTCTAGTAAAATTGTAGTCATTTAATATCATTATGACTACCTGGAGAAACATTACAATTTGTACTCTGTTCCAGTTAAAAGAAGGATCTCTCCCCTAAAAATATAGAGGAACTTCACTTTTTAATCTACATTGAGACCCCCGGCTGTGTGATTTAAGTGACAATCTGCCTACCCTAATTTAGATAATGCCTGTCATTACTTTTGACCCCGGGGCACAGTTTCAGTGGCATGGCTGCACCCTTGACTGCTGCTGCTTCTTCAGAATGGTAAGATTGTTGAGAAAGAGAGAGAGAGAGAGAAAAAATTTCCTGCTTAGCATTTGGGATCCTTTGCTCTTTCCCTCCCCCCTCCCCATGCCGCTAACACTTTGATGAAACACATATACCAAAACTTCGACATACTTTTCACAGTTTGGCTCATGTTATATGTCATCTGGGAATTTGGCACTGAATCTTTGCACCATCTTTTGTGTTTTCATCCATAAATCATATGAAAGTAATAATAACCAAAATACTTCTTGCATGGTGAAACAATTGTAACTGTTCTTTCTAAGACAAACAAGATACACGAGTCGGGTGAAAGACGACTAGCTTACACGCATATCACAATCTAACTTGAATATATAAAACTTTTTTTCAAAAATGAACTATAAAGTGATTTGTTTGTAGGGAAAGCAACTGAAATATACTCTAAACATTTTTAGACTACTCAGTCATTTTTATTTTGATTTTCAAGAAATTCAACTCTTACATCTTAAATTGAGGACATAGATAAAAATGTCAATTCAAATGAGTCAGAATAGGAAGAGAATTGAATGTAAACATTGCTGTTGAAAAGGTTTACAGATAATCTTGAGAGATTTGCAATAGTTTGTGGAAATGTATTTTCAGGTTTGAATTGTCAGCTGTGATAAATCCACTCTGTTAAGATTCTGATCACCTAAGATTGATGTTTGTAACATTATTATATCTATAATAATGTAATAATGGCTATAGATGGACAGCTTTCTATTTATATCTCAGATATAAAGAGGAGGCAGGTGTGTAAGAAAAAAATAGGAAATGGGAGAAAATTGCATGCATCTTCATTATAGATTGAATCTGCAGGCCAAAGGTGACAGGACTGATCTCCTTTGAGTTGATTCAATAATCTTGTGTTTAGCTTCTTAAACAATCACAAACTCCACATGCTATTTGGAGTTTATTGATAAAATGGAAGATCTCTGGATTGGAAAGTACAATGAAACATTAGACAACAGGCATGGGTGTTAGTGATATGATGCATATATGGAATCTGGGTGGCAGAATAGGTAAAGGAAAAGGTTTAAGGAAACATATAAAACATATAAACATATAAAAACATGCTTAACACTGAAATCCCACTTGAATGGGATCCCTTTTTCAGAAAGTAAGCAAGGGACTCTGTATGTACTATAAATTCAGGAGAGAAGTGATAGTAGAAATGTGGAAATTCCGGAAAGTATTGCACGTATATGATAGTTTGGGTGGATGGAGATACCAATATATAATTGTATCCACCAGGAATGGATGCATCTAGATATCTTTAGAAGCAATATAGTAGCTCAAATAATCAGATAGGTCCATTTCTTCATCTTATTATAAAAGCCAGTTTGGTTCTCACCTGCTCAGATGATTGTCCAAAATACATGACAGATTTGATTTATACATCTCATGAGGACTAATGGAGTATTCAACAAACAATAGAACATTATTTGGTATTTAAACTTTAAACTGTGTCATAGATAGTTTGTGTTTCACATGAACAAGATAGGTACTATCTAACTCAGAACAGTTGTAGGATTAATGGGAAAATAAGGTTATCATAAGCAGCATGATAAATCTCTTCTTTCTTAGACAGATCAACCTATACAACATATTTGGCAGATAACAGAAAAAATGTCCTTCTGAGATGCAAGGAATGGCTATGTCAGGCCTTGGAAGCAGTGGGTCTTGCATGCTATATAGTCAAATGAACACAATCTCAGTGAATATGTGGATTATGGGCCTGAAGCAGTCTACCCCAATACTCTAGGAAAATTCAAAAGGAAAGCCAGTTGCAGATGGCTAACTAAGGCACCCTACTTAGATTTTCCAAGTGATGGAATTTACAAGCAGAAGCTGAAAAAGTATTTCAGCAGTGGAACCTTCCATTCAACTTTCTACTTCAGGCATCACAGGTTGAAATGAATCTGGTTTAAGTTTCAATTAAAGCAAGGATGGGCAGTCTTAACATTTGTTTTTTCGTTTTGTCATGAGTAATGAAAATCGCTTTGGTGATGAAAAATGAATAGACTGTAGCACACAGGAATGTTTAGGAGAGGTTTCCCAGGTTTTTTGGGCGGTGGAGGTATGAAATTCCTTTCCACTTCTGTCTTGTCTTGTCTTGTGTTGTATTAATACTATTTTGGGGTTAATGCTACATTTAGTGTGTCTCCTGCCTCATAACAGTGGGAAACAGCACCACTGATTTGTAGTAACCATGTTGCTGCACTTAGTTAACACAAAGAGAGGCCACACAGACAAAAAGGAGCTTGCACTACATGTGTTCCCGATGCCTTAGATTGCCTATTCTTGTAGTGAAAGCTTTGACAAGCAAACTCAGTTTATTTCTGGTGTGAAAAGTCTAGCTGTGAATTGAGGTGTATATCATGTTAGATAATAAGGAAAATACCTTGTTACTAGATAAGGCTATGGATCATTCTCTGCTTACTTTTTCAATAGCATGATTCTATTTTTTAAAAAATTAACTCATAAATTATTTAACTCAGAATATTTAACATTCAACGTTAAATAAGGGAACCTAGAAGCTAGTAGGGGACTGGTAGAGTTATGTTCTATTTCATTTTTCAAACAAAAATTTTCTGTCTGAGGAATCAAGGCTGTTTTGGTGGTCTGAAACCCAGATCTGAATCTAGACTAAAACGAGTTTATAAATACTAAATATGATTGATCCTTGTTAAGCTTGAAAGGCTGGCAAGCTGAGAAAACAAGAATCACTTAGAATTGGGAAAAAACGTTTATTGCTTATTGCACCTATATCTATATCTATATCTATATCTATATCTATATCTATATCTATATCTATCTATATCTATATCTATATCTATATCTATATCTATATCTATATCTATATCTATATCTATATCTAT
>QLTV01000601.1:5999864-6010402 GCA_003457575.1 Thermophis baileyi | reverse complement strand
ACTAGGTTATGCATTATGCACACAAAATTATATGCTACAATGTCCTACCTGTCAATGACTACTTCAGCTTCAACCGAACGAGCTCACGAGCTCACAATAGATACAAACTTAATGTAAACTGCTCCAAACTTGATTGCAAAAAATTCGACTTCAGCAACAGAGTGGTCAATGCCTGGAATACATTACCCGACTCTGTAGTTTCTTCCCCAAACCTTTAACCTTAAACTGACTACCATTGACCTCACCCCATTCCTAAGAGGTCTGTAAGGGGCATGCATAAGCACACCAGCGTGCCTACCGTCCCTGTCCTAAAGTCCCCATGTATTCGAAAAATATGTACTCGAAAAATATGTACTCAAAACNTTTACTTCAGCAACATAGTTGTCAATTCCTGGAATACATTTCCCGACTCTGTAGTTTCTTCCCCAAACCTTTAACCTTAAACTGACTACCATTGACCTCACCCCATTCCTAAGAGGTCTGTAAGGGGCATGCATAAGCACACCAGCGTGCCTACCGTCCCTGTCCTAAAGTCCCCATGTATTCGAAAAATATGTACTCGAAAAATATGTACTCAAAACTATGTTTGTACTTATTATATACTCATATTAATATTTATACTTTACCTGTAATTATATACATGCTTGACAAAATAAATAAATAAAAAAATATATATGAAGAGAGCAGTTATGATTCATTTCTTGATGCTGTTCAAGTGTTGCTCTTTCTGTACATAGTTGAAATGTATTAGGAATCCTAAAGCCTGCATTCAGATTTGGAGACTTGTAATCTTCTCAATACTTGTAGGAATATGACTGACTGAGATTCAAGACATGGCATTTTCAGTCTTTATGTTACAAAAATATGTCTCTAGAGAGGTTTATTTGATTCCATCTCTCTTAAACTTCAGCTGAGCTGGTTAGCATTATTGCATCATCAAGTTGTAAATAATTTTTTTGGAAAGGGTGTTTCCTATAAACTAATAATAGAGACCATATTTTCCCAGTTTCCATTTAGTCAACTTGTCTCTGAGATCTGCTACATAGGCTTAAAGAATCGAGTAGAAAAATGGGAAATTTTGTTTATTTCTGTAATGGTAGATAAAAATCCTTTCATAAAGAGAATTTCTTCTTCTTATGATTCCATACATTTGAGGAGGAGGAGCTGTGGTGGTGCGGTACTTAGAATGCACTATTTCAAGTTAACTCAGCCCACATCCAGGAGTTCAATCCTGATCAGCTCAAGGTTGACTCAGCCTTCCAACATTCTAAGGTCGATTGTTGGGGGCAATATGCTGAATTTGTAAACTGCTCAGAGAGTGCTGCAAAGCATTATGGAGCAGTATATAAGTCTAAGTGCTATTGCTATTGTCTACTGATATTTTAATGTAATTAAGCTTTAGCAGCTTGATATTATTAAACTTTTTTTTATTTTTTGGACCAGACCAGTGGGACTTATTTTTCTTCATTTTAGTTAGACATAAATAGGGTCTGTCCGTAGATACGTCTGTAAGAATGAATCAAATAGGGAAAAGCTTTTGCCCCAAAGTTTTGCACTGTATTTAGCTTGGGAACTTCAGATAATCATTTAAAGATAATAGAAAGCTATATTGATTAAAATGCAAAGGCAGACTTTATAGGTGCAAGCTGAGGTCATAGGCAGGGCCTTCAAAATATGTTCTTTTCTCACTTCTATTTAATAGCATCTCACAGTTTTTCTTCTTATTTGTTTATTTATATTTTCATCTTTAACATTGCTTTTCAATATAAGTAAATTCAGTATATACTAACTGCACATAGCTTTGTGATAACATGGTTCCCTTAACTTTTAAATCCTTTAATGTTAAAGTATTCTGTTAATACATTGAATGTTTAAAAAAAATAAGAAAAAGAGTATTTTGTGACATACACATTTATCACACACTTTAGAGGTAGCACATGGGAATCCATTCCTCCAAATATTCCAATTTTAGTGCCAAATAACGTTTAATTTGTGAGAGAAGAAATTCATCCTAAATTTTTCAACATTTTAGAAGGCAGGTTAAACTATTAACTAAAAATTAGTAAAGGATTGTTTTATGTGAATATCTATAATATTTAGAAGACCTTTGAGATTTGGCATCTTATGAAACACCAAACAAAACCTATGGTGAAGTTTATGGCCTTTTTATGCACTCTGATGTATAATTTACTTATATTTATTTATTAGATTTATCTACTCAAATTATTAACTTTTCATTTTTTAAGCATGCGGAATCAAACTTTTTGTTTTTGTTTGATAAAATAAAACACTATCTGTTTGGACTGCAGTCAGCAAACTTAGCCATAGTTATATATCAGAGGTGGGATTCAGCAGGTTCTGACCAGTTCTGGAGAACCGGTAGTGGAAATTTTGAGTAGTTCGGAGAACCGGTAAATACCACTTCTGACTGGCCCCGCCCCCATCTATTCTCTGCCTCCCAAGTCCCAGCTGATCAGGAGGAAATGGGGATTTTGCAGTAACCTTGCCCTGGAGTGGGAAGGGAATGGAGATTGTACAGTATCCTCCCCCTGCCACGCTCACCAAGCCACGCCATGCCCACCAAGCCATGCCCACAGAACCGGTAGTAAAAATTTTTGAATCCCACTACTGTTATATATGTTCTTTATCTACAGACACATTCTGAAGAAAGACCATTTCAGTGTGAGGAATGCAAAGCTCTATTCCGAACGCCGTTCTCTCTACAAAGACATCTTCTGATTCATAATAGTGAGTAGAAATAAAGAGGTTCACAGATCATCAAAGTCTCAGTACTTGCAAGAATAATGCATTCTTAACTTTCTGATCTAACAAAACATCTTTATTATATTAGAATTTTATATAAAATGTATACTGACTTTGAATTGCTATTTAACCTAGAATGATGAAGTTTGTTCCCTTATAATTTCAATCAATAAACATGTTGGTAGGTTGTTGACTTGAAACTAAGTTGTCCAGGTAAAAAATACCTGTTTTGACCAATTATGCAGAATTTTCAAGAAATGAATTGTGGTTTTTCTTTACTATAAATTATTGGTAGTTGCTCGCATAGGTTTGTAAACAACTGGGATTGATATAATGAATGGTGATACACACACACACACACACACACACACTAGAAAATTTTGTTGCAAAGAAAACGTTTATGATGAAAATACTGCATAATGTAAAATATTTTATCATCACATTCAGTTTTGATTTATATATAAAATATAACTTTTTATTGGCAAATATCTGATTATATTTCTCTACTATAAAATTCATTACATGCAGTAAGGTTCTATTGATAGTTACTTGGTAGTTGTTTCTCTTGGAGAACCGGTAAATACCACCTCTGACTGGCCCCACCCCCATCTATTCTCTGCCTCCCGAGTCCCAGCTGATCAGGAGGAAATGGGGATTTTGCAGTAACCTTGCCCTGGAGTGGGAAGGGAATGGAGATTGTACAGTATCCTCCCCCTGCCACGCTCTCATTTATACAAGAAACTTCTTTATATACAATACCATGTAGCAGAATCCAGAACCAGAACTCAGAATCCAGAATCCAGAAGTACAGAATCAATAATCACAGAAGCTATAGAATCAAAGAAGCACTCATATATATACAGATCAGTGAACCTAAGCCACGCCCAGGCTCCGAGACGTCTGGGTCACCAAACAGTCCTCATTGGCTAACCTGTTACCATGTCTATTCCAATTCATGAACCCTTATATACTGACATCCTTAACTTACAATTGTAACTGAGCCTGGAATTACAGTCATAAGTCATTTCAAATGCATAAGCTCAAGTTCAAAAATCAGCTTGGGGCAATAAAAAAATATTCCCTCAACAACACAAGGCACTCACATTGGTTCGTAGAGCAAGAAGTCTGGAGTAATAATTTTTAGCAGTACTGTAGCTGCAATGGAAGACAAGAACCCATGTTGTATGATAATCACCAGCTCTTCTGTCTCTTAGGTTTACCATTACTCTGTGGCCTAGTAAGATTGGGAAAAAATATATTTCAATAAATACATTCAAACTTCTATTTAACCTAATAAGAGATTGGCTTCTTTCAGCCAAAGAATTGAGTGAGCAGAATTTATTGATTTATTTATAATATTCAATAGATAATATTAACATGTTTTTTTTGTCTTAGGTGAAAGAACATTTAAGTGTGATCACTGTGATGCTACATTCAAACGGAAGGATACTTTGAATGTTCACATACAAGTTGTTCATGATGGCCATAAGAAATATAAATGTGATCTGTGTGACAAAGCCTTCGTAACACCATCTGTTTTAAAGAGCCATAAAAAAGTAAGTACTGTATTTTTCGGACTATAAGACGCACCGGTGTATAAGACGCACCAAGATTTCGAAGAGGTAAGTAAGAAAAAAAAAGTTTTTGCCCTCCCCCAGGAGCACTCTGCAGATCTCCCAAAACCTCTGTGCACCCCGTTTTTGTGAAAAATGGGCCATTTTTTGCCCATTTTTTGCAAAAACGGGGGCATTTTTGCCCTCCCCAGCCCCCAGGAGCACTCTGCAGACCTCCCAAACGTCTGCGCACCTGTTTTCGCACAGGGCGGGGCTTCAGGAGGCCAAAAATGACTGTATTCGGTGTATAAGACGCATCAACATTTCCACCCTCTTTTGGGGGGGAAAAAGTGTGTCTTATACTCCAAAAAAATACAGTATAATGAACAAATAACTTCATAAAAGTAATAAAAGAACATGACAATAGGTTTATTGCGCAAAGTTTATTTTAAATAATTCACATTTAATGTACAAATGTACATTAAATGTACAAAGAAGACAATGCTTTCACTTTTTCTTTCAACCAATAATTATAAATAAAAAGAATTAGTGAGAACTATAAAGAGTATATTCAAATGAATAAAAAGGTTCATAACATTTCTATAACATACATTTTACTTTGTGGCTAATAGTTAAAGATGGTAAAAATTGAAAAGTTTTGTTAATTGATGTTCTCTTTCCCCCTGAACTACAGCTTCATCCCTAAAAGGTTTTGCATAAAATTGGAAATACTTTCCAGAAGCTCATGTATGTTGGCCACACACCAACTTCTTTTTTTTCTAATGATTTTTTTTATTCACAAAAAGTTAAAATACAAAACTCTGAAAAAGAAAAAAATTACAAATGAAGGCGAATATACGTGTCCCAGGATAATGTTGCAGGATCCAATCTGGGTTGGTCATCAGGACCAGAGGTTTTGTCTGACTAGAGGCTTTCAGATTCATGCTGGAGCCCATCTTCAGGGAACTTCTCTTTAGCAAAATGTGTGCTTTGGGCTATTCTGTGTGTGGTTTTTATAGTGCCTGTTGTATGTGGCTTTTTAGATGTTGATTGGGCTGTGTTGATGGCTGGCTTTTAAGTCGTTGGCTGTCATTTGCTGGTGCTGCTCATCCCTCGCCTTTTAAGTACTTGATGGGCTGGTGGTAACTGTTGACTCCCAGGCTTCAATCACTTCCCTTGCTGTTTTTGTGCTTGCTCATCCAACAATCTTAGTAGCTGCAAAATTGAATGTGTGTCCTTGTTCATTGCAGGGTGAGTTCGGGTCTCCTCGCCTGATCACTTGCTTATGTTCTTGCAATTTGGTGGTTAGCTTCCTCCTGGTCTATCCTACAGTCACAGGAGTAATCCATGCAGGGGATTCAGTAGATTACATTGGAAGTATCTCCTAACTCCAAGCAATCTTTACAATGCATAATTTGTCCTTGTATGCCCACTTGCAGATTCACATACAATAGGCACTATAAATACCATGCATGAACAGCACAGACTGCTAGTTCCCTTAAAATGGGCTCCAGCACGAATCTAAAAGCTCGGAAGACAAAACCTCTGGTCCCGGTGACCGACCCAAATTGGATCCTGCAAGAAAAAATTCATAGAAACAAGCAAACTAGAAACAAAACAAAACAAAACTTTAAAAAGTGCATTAAAAAAGACACAAACACATAACACATATTATCCTCCCTAGCTGAGTACTGATAAATATATTACAAAATATTAGTTTCTTACCCCTTGCAAAACAGGCCTGAAAAAATTTCAAACTTCTAATTCTGTTTACAAAATATTAACCTGTCATCTATCTAATATATTAATGGCAAAATAGTTAACATGTATAACAACAAACAAACAAAAAGGCAAGAGTTGAGTATCAAAGCCCTCTGTTAACAAACTATTATTATAGTCAACTTGTAGAAAGTTATCTATCCCAAATCATCCCAACAGTTAACTCTGATCAAATATCCACAACTGTTTCTTAATACCATGTGTTATCAATTGTTGTCTGATTAAATATAATAGATCCATTCTCCAAAGTTGATCTGTCTTCCCCAAAAGGTCCACTTAAGTTGTTTTTGAGTTGAGGATGATAAATCCATTCCCCAATCTCTTTCAATCTTCTTAGGGAAAACCAATTCATTACTTATCATTCAGTCAGTTTTCTGTGGTTTTAAAGGAATGCAAGCCTGAACTTCGGGAAGGTATCATAAACTTCTCAGTCAATTCTAAGTCTGTAACATCCATATCTCTTTCTGTCTCCTTCATTGAATCTACCACTTTCAAATCAAATTCCTTTACTGAATCTGATTTAACTCCAGTTACTTGTATTTGGACCTTTTTGCAACCTTTATTATTTTGTCAAACAACTTGGTTTGCATATTACCAAATGGTCACACACCAACTCCTTTTGCTGATCACGTGAGTTGGCACATTTCCTTTTTAATATGGCCCAGTCATGTGGAAATAATCTATGTATATGTGTATCAACATCCACTGGACGTTTGTTATGGAGTTGCAGCAGCTTCATTAGAGATCTAGCAAAGGCTGTTTGAATGTTGTTTTTTTTAATAAAAGTTGCTAAATCTTGAACAAAATACACTCAAAACTGTAGAAATGGTGGTAGATTTTAGGAGAAACCCTCCTATACTACCACCTCTTACAATACTAGACAACACAGTATCAAGAGTAGAGTCCTTCAAATTTCTACAGGTCATATCTCAAGACTTAAAATGGACACCTAACATCAAAAACATCATCAAAAAAGCACAACAAAGAATGTTCTTTCTGCGCCAACTCAGAAAGCTCAAACTGCCCAAGGAACTGCTGATAGAGTTCTACAGAGGAATTATTGAGTCTGTCATCTGCACCTCTATAACTGTCTGGTTTGGTTCTGCAACCCAACAAGACAGACACGGACTTCAGAGGATAATTAGAACTGCAGAAAAAACAATTGCTACCAACTCGCCTTCCATTGAGGACCTGTATACTGCACGAGCCAAAAAGAGGGCTGTGAAAATATCCACAGACCCCTCATATCCTGGACATAAATTGTTTCAACTTCTACCCTCAAAACGACACTATAGGGCACTGCACACCAAACAACTAGACACAAGGACAGTTTTTCCCCGAATGCCATCACTCTGCTAAACAACTAATTACCACAACACTGTCAAAATATTTACTAAGACTGTATTACTATTATTATTCTCATCCTTCCTAGTACCTATATCTTCCCACTTATGACTATAACCATGTTGCTTGTATCTTTACAATTTATATTGTTTTGTTTCCTGGTNCTATTCTATTCTATTCTATTCTATTCTATTCTATTCTATTCTATTCTATTCTATTCTATTCTATTCTATTCTATTCTATTCCATTCCATTCCATTCCATTCCATTCCATTCCATTCCATTCCATTCCATTCCATTCCATTCCATTCCATTCCATTCCATTCCATTCCATTCCATTCTAAATGCACTTGTTCAGAATGGGATTTAATACATAGTTCAGTTACAGAATGCTTCAAATGGAACTATGAATTGATCCTTCTTTATGTTTTGCTTATGCTTGGTTCTAACTTATTTTTCAAAAGTACACCTTTTTATTTTGCTATTATGTGTTTGAAAAGAATATAAGAAAGAGATAATACAAACCATGTGAAAAATATTAGAACAAATATGTTTTCCAATTCAAATTGGTTTAAGAATAAACCCAAATACAAAGCCCTAGTGCTGCTAGTTTATAGAATCTATGGTTATCATATAGTAATAAAGAGTATTTCAGAAGTTGAAACAAATGTCAAGGAAGTAGTTATTAAACTAAAGGTTCATGTTTAAATGCTACAAACATTTTAACATCCCAGTAAGCATTAATTTAATTTTTATGAACCAAAATGTGCAATCAAAGCCTCGTTTGATTGGCCAACTGGATAATACGGTTTATTTGTCAAGGAAAAGTCGCATTGGTTTAGGAATTTTTATATTGTTGTTGCAAGGTGAAACTTATTAAATTTTTAAAAGCAAAATTTAATATCATAGTGTACCATGTGACGTGGATGAACGATTAAAAAAACTTGGAAGAATAAAATTTAAAAATGAAGCATTAATTTTGCTTCCTTTTGTAAACAAATTAAATGTTTATCTTTCTCCTTCATAGACTCACACAGGTGAAAAAGAGAAGATTTGTCCATACTGTGGGCAGAAGTTTGCAAGTAATGGGACTCTGAGAGTCCATATTCGAAGTCACACAGGTACAGTATGCTCAATAATTAGTATCCTTTTTCTAGCGTGAACTGAGCCAATTCCTTATTTTGTATCAGACTATACTCGAGGTTTGTACTTTTGTGTTATTGATGCATGTCTTTCATATCTGTCTTTCAGGCTCAAATATGAGGTTTTGCCTATGTTTAAGATAACATTATGTCATTACACAGCACCCTTTTTCCCCAAACAACTTTTTTTGGGGACTTAGAAATCAAGCAGGGTCAGATGGAAAACACCATGAATCTCGGGGCAATTGGCCAGACTGAAAACTCAGACAGCATGCTAGAAAAAGGCAGTGGCAGACTGTTTCTGTATGCCTGCCCAGTAAATCGCATTCATGAAGTCACTAAACTGAACTCAAATAATTTTAGTTTACCTTTTGTTTTAGAATTCTTGTAGGAGATCTTAATAACTTAAATATTAACACTAAATACTGAAGTATAAACACACACATACATACATACTGTATACATACATACATATACAAAATTAGAAATGTCTGCATTTGATAGAAGTAGAACTGAAAGTGATCTTAAAACCAAGATTCTTCAGATAGTCCTCAACTTACAACAATCTAGCCGCCCAGAGTCCCTTGGAGCCGCCCAGAGTCCCTTGGAGCCTCCCAGAGTCCCTTGGAGCCTCCCAGAGTCCCTTGGAGCCTCCCAGAGTCCCTTGGAGCCACCCAGAGTCCCTTGGAGCCTCCCAGAGTCCCTTGGAGCCACCCAGAGTCCCTTGGGAGTTGGGCGGCATACAAATTTAATAAATAATAATAATAAAAAAATAATAATTTGTTCAGTGACTGTTCAAAGTTACAACAGCACTGAAAAAAGTAACTTATGACCGTTTTCCATACTTGCGACCATTGCAGGAATCCATGGTCATGTGATCAAAAGTCAGACGCTTGGCAACTGACTCATATTATGACACTTGCAGTGTCCCAGGGTCACGTGATCTTCTTTCGCAACCTTTTGATGAGCAAAGTAAATAGGGAAGCCGGATTCACTTATCAGCCATGTTAGTAACTTAAAAATGGCAGTGATTCACTTAACAATTGTGTCAAGAAAGTTCGTAAAATGGGGCAAAACTCACTTAACAGATGTCTCACTTAGCAACAGAAATTTTGGACTCAACTGTGGTCGTAAGTGAAAGACCACCTGTATTAGATACAAGGCAAAAATTATTTTAACAATCATTTGCTAGTTTAGGAAATTATACTAGATTGAAAAAAAAGATTGCCCCCCCCATCTTAGATGTTTCAATTTTAGCCATGTTTTGTGTGTGAATGTGGTGGGTTGTCTGGTTTGACTGTGAATGGAAGAGTATGTCTGATTGGTTGTGTTGGTGAGAATGGGGGAGCCGGGGGAGGGAAATGGAGCCCCCTCTGCTGAGTGTACTAACAGAAGCAGATGGGGGCCCAGATATGACCCGGCAAAAATTATTTTAACAATCATTTGCTAGTTTAGGAAATTATACTAGATTGAAAAAAAAGATTGCCCCCCCCATCTTAGATGTTTCAATTTTAGCCATGTTTTGTGTGTGAATGTGGTGGGTTGTCTGGTTTGACTGTGAATGGAAGAGTATGTCTGATTGGTTGTGTTGGTGAGAATGGGGGAGCCGGGGGAGGGAAATGGAGCCCCCTCTGCTGAGTGTACTAACAGAAGCAGATGGGGGCCCAGATCTGACCCTGGGCTTGGTATGAATGATATTGTCGGCCTGCCGGATAGAGGGGGGGGCAGTGAGGTGGGGGATGGGATCTCGGGGAGGGTGGCGGGTTGGAGCATCCCAGTGGTGGTTGGGAGAGGTAGGTATGGCGGGAACCGAAGGGCAGACCATGTGTGGAGAACTAGTACTCGCTGTATCAAAGCGATTGCCTGTTCTGACCCTTCTGGTGACTTGGGTTTTCAGGGCCCTGGCCTCAGGCGGCTGCTGCTTAATGCCTGATCGATTGTGAACAAAGCCCCTCTCG